>LVLI01000061.1:0-55060 GCA_001687465.1 Halocafeteria seosinensis | reverse complement strand
TTCAGCAGGGATGTGATTTTGGTGTTCCGCACTTTGACCCCACACAAAAATGTGGGGTAAACCCCACATTTTTCAGCTTCGACCCCACACAATTCCAAAAGAGACCGTTAATTTTCCTCCAGCAAATTTCAACTTGTAGAGCCATATATATAGTGCTACAAGCATTGTAATGATATATCCTTGGATTCTAGATTACAGTATAGATAAATACGTCTTTTGGGACCATTTTTGGTCATGTTGCGCTAGCGACTGCTTGTATAGCAGGGACCGGAGAGGCGGAGGTCGCCACTGCAGACCGTACCCTTCAACAAGAAGACGATGATAATACAATATTTAAAGACGAAAATGGAAATTCTGGAATCACCATTATATTGGAAGTGTCCTAATCTATTATGAGTATGGAATTTGTGTCATTATTCACAGTGACGGTGAAGTTATGTAGGCCTAACCGCCGAAATTTTCCACGTGGACAACGCGACGCTGGAAGCGTTCGGGGTGCAATTCTCGGATTTCAGGATACATATACTCTTCCATAACGCTTTTCATGGATAGTGAAGACAAATCACAGCGTAAGAGTTCAGTATGTGTCATCGTGGGCTAACATGAAGGCCTCGAGGACCCGTTTCCTACTCAGAATTTCCCCTGGAAGATGTGGACTGACGAATGATCGGCTCGTCAACTGTGCACACACGGAGCAATTGGTGTTAACTATATTACACTGGTGAGAAAATACCTAGAAAATGTATTATTGACTTGGACGCGAGTAGTGTGAGTACTTGGAGTATCCTACCACACAATTCCACGTCGAGGTACAGATACTTTTATGATCTGAGAAAATGGGAGAAACAGTATAACGAGCATATGCAAAACAGCAAATCATTAATCTATCTGCCCACAAGGAAGACAACATCGGATGCTTTGAAAAGTGCAGATACCTCTTATAATCGGCTTCACTGTGAGCACTGTAGGGTTTCCCTTACGTTTACTAGTGTTTCCTGCTTTCGGAGAAGTTCTGACGGCATGTTCAGCAACTGACATACTCCCATAAAGCACTGAAGGAAATTAAGAATCTCGTAGACACTTAGACAGCTGCATCAGCTTTTGTAGAACTTGCTTTATATGTCATCGCGATGAAACAAGAGGACTTCGAGTTACATAGGCGACCTCCATGGACGTTTTTGTCGCGAACTAGATGTCTCCGTCGACAGGGGGTTTGTCAATATGTATATCAGCCTCCCAAAGAATCTGAATGGGCTGCATTACAGGCTTCTTTCTTGCTTCGGCAACAATTTTGTGGAAAATTGTTGCATACCCCACATTTTTTGACGTTGACCCCACACAAAATTTCATTGTACATCCACATTTTCGGGTGACCCCACACAAAACCCCACACCTCGAACCCCACATAAATCACAACACTGCTTGCAAGATTCCATTCAATGTATTCCGCAATTCAAGAAGGAAAGAGTTTTTATCCCACCTCCGACCTGCATACGCATAAATATCACGTGAAACGATGGACCCGGGAATCTTGCAGACCGAGCACGCCAGAATCTGGCAGGTACAACGTGGTCAGATATCCGTGAAAGCGATGGAGGATACACTTTGCAGCTTGATGGTTGGAGTGACGAAAAACGAAGAAGCTTACTGTGGATACACCATCGGCAAGATAGGTGAACATCCCCGCCTTTCAGATGTCCTCGATATTTCGAAGTACAACCACAGCTCCGAAAGGCTTGTCGATGTGACTTCCAATGTCATGCAGAAATGGATGGAAAATATGAGCAAAGTGGTGGCAGTATGACGCCCTTACATAGCGGGAACAAATTGATGAAAGAGAGGGCGGTCCTCTACGCGCAATTGCTCTCAACCTCTTCAAAGAAAAGCCGACTAGCGTCGAAGTTGAGCGTCTGTTCAGCCACCTCGGCCCGATACACAGACTCACGAAGCAGTCTGAAACCTGAGAAACTGAAAATGCTTGCTCAATGTAAGCTCTTCTATGTGACTAAAGATGCGATAGAAGAAGCCAGTGACAAGTCTATCTTGGCGATACATATATGATACCGGTAATCAATCGGAGTCCAAGTCCTCCAATTTATCAGCCGAGACAGAGCCACCGCCGTGTAGCAATGAATCATCGGCGGGATCTTCGGATTTGTCGTCTAACAGCTAGTCGGCTTCGGCAAAGTCATCTTTTTTGAACAGCAGCGGAGCCGACAATGAAGAGGCGTTCACGGACTCAAGCAAAACGGGTACAGAAATAAACGTTGCGCTCATTCTTGAAGGGGTGACTAAGCGTGCTAAATTTACCCCGGAAGATGTGGTTGACCTAACCCATCCTCTGGTTACTAAAATTAGCCCCAAAGAGGCAGCGGAGCAGGAAAGAAAATAAAGAAGGAAGGAAAACCACAAGACGAGTACGATTGCTGCCGGCTGAAACTTCTGGCATGCCAAATGTTTCGGGCGGGTGTGGCACTGCCAGGGTGTGTGTGTGTGTGTGTGTGTGTGTCTGTCTGCCAGGGTGGCACGCAAAAAAAAGGTTGTACCTAATGGGCCACGCCCTACACTGTACGCTACACGACGACGAAGATGTGACTGATGGCCCACCGGCGGGTGGGCTATCTGTCGCATTTGTGTGTGTGCCCACCGGCAGCTGGATGTTAGACGCTACAGGAAGATTTCTGGAAGGAGTTTGCACCTTCAAATTTCAAAGGCCTAAAACCAAGTTCAATTCAACGGAGCGTGGCTACAGACTCCAGAGTTGGCATAAGTAGGTCATGCGGATATGTGGAACGATGTGTGTGCCATTGCTGAAGTCGTGGAGTGGTATTTGTCATACGAAGAAACTTGATTCGGGATTTTCGCAATTCTCCGGACCTGCGGGCGAAAATTTTCGCCAAGGTGCTCTTCAGCTCCATCAGCCAACTCCCACTTCCACACTCCATTTGTAACGGTTTCATATTAATCCACACATTGCTTCCCGCTTGTACACCAAACAAGTGGGGCTACCACCAACGAGCTCGTTAGGAAGCGGAAACGCGAACGTACCGTTCTGTATCCCACATACCACTGGCCTGTATCTATTCACTCACTTCAAAAGTCGAGCCATATACCATACTCACACACGTACATTTTCTCACAGCATGCTTATCGAGGCCCTGCGGTTATGCAATGCAACAGCATCAAGCTGCATGCAGCCTAGACAGACAGTCTGAGACAGTAGGCTAGACTAGCGGTCGCATCATCTTCACAAAATTTTACTCCGTCTATACACTGTGTTCCTCCCTTCTTTACGCACTTTGTTAGACTCAGCATATGCGCCTATCTCCGAGTTTCAACAAAAAACGATGGTGTGGTCGTATGAAGATATTATACGGGTGCTAGGGACTCTAGAGGGCCGGGATGCTGTGAACCAGGTTCGTAGTTTTTGGAATAGACCGCTTCGATACTATAAATATGCTCTATCAAATCCCTTGTTGGGTACTGCAGACTTTGCAATACCTTAGCTTGATACTGGTCCCGTATTTTGAAAATCTGGAGAATGAGGAGGCTGCAAAGAGGTAAGCCACTGGAGCCACAACAAGGGCGTTTAGCGCTGTCTTAACCTCTACAAACCCTTTCGCTATTCTACAATAAGCTAAGAAAATACATGAGTTCATTGCATTCCATTGGCATGCAGAATGCGGTGGTTGTCGATCCACATGGCTCGAGCCACTCGAACCTATCGTCTGGGGACTTCGTTGAATTATATACAGAAACTACGAAGCATTATCTACAAGGTAATTTTTGCCGTTCTAGTTCAGAACTGAACAGAAACTGTATTTATTCGCCGACACTGAACCTGAATTTCCCCCTCGCTTCTTTCGGAAACGCACCGTGCAGCAAGACGTGTCATTGCGAAGCTCGGTGATGGCAGTATCAAGTGGTTCTCTAGCTTTCCATTCGGTTTTGGATTCTGTACTATTTCTCATGGACTCCGGTCTGATGGCGCAAAGCAGGTCGAGTCGAGTGCAGCTCAAGCGTCAAGCGGCATCGTTTCAGTAAGTGCGCACATCTGGGATACTTCCCTGGTCCACGTTAAGACACGGAGACTGTTCCCCGCAGAACTATCGGGCTATCCTTGGCAATCTTCGTTTGCATTGTTGACCTTGTAAGAACGTTGAAAACTATAAAAGAATACGAAATAGAGATAGAAAATCTAGAGAAGATACTTGAAGCACATGACGTGACGAGTTCAGCTACGGCGGGACGACGTCAATCAGACCGGCAGCCGGACTCATACAATCGACGTGGCACCAATCGAGTTACGTTTGGTAGCTCAGTGGAGAGGAAATCATCTTCTCGGAGCAGTAGCCACAGAAGCAATAGCAAAAAACACAAACAACTATCCAAGGAGCTCCAGGCAGAGCGTGAACGAGTTCGGGTGCTCATCATGACACTTATAAAGGTACGTTCCATGATTCCACAGACGCTTTTTGCAGTGCGATTCGCACATGTCTATATCTTTACTCGGCCAACAGAATAGCGCTAATTGGATTATTGCTTTTAGTCGCACGGAGCTGCTGCGGTATATTTCTTCTGAGAGGAAGTTGGGTAACTTCTATATGGGGCTATCTGGGCTCATTGCCAGTCTGATTTCTACATACAGCGCATGGATTAACGTGCATGGAAGATACTACTCACGTGATGGTTGAGGTGATGGATGCGACTTCGTCCTCTTTATTTGAGGTGCGCAAGACGTTGAGAATATTCACTAACGCCACGATCAGAAAGAGCTTTTAGCTTCTTCTCTTTTGCCTTTTCAAGAAGATGCTGTCTTCTTGCCTCTTGGCGGCGGACTTCCTGGCGTTCTTTATATTTCATCGCGTTTTCTTCGGCTTTGCTCTCGCGCTCTTGGTCAATTTGGAGCTCCAAGAACTGCTTGCTAACTTGGTTACTCTTCTTCTTCGCCCTTTGTTCGCGTTCTTCTCTCTCAATCTGGGAAAGGGGAGCAATTCGTGGTGACGTTCAAGGGTTCGTTGCTGGATGAAACCTGGTGCTGCACTTACGGCTTCTCGCTGGTCGCGACTCAACGCTCGCAGCTGCTCCGTTTCCACGGCTTTTTCTTCCTCTTTCATGGCCTCTTTTGTGCGCATTTGTCGTTCGCGCTCCTCCATAACGCGCTTCATCAGCTCGTGTTGTTCTTTCTTCTTTCTTTCTGCAAGTATAAAACCATGGTAATAACAAAGTGGAAATTGAACAAGAACCGTCGTCCCAGTGAGCGACTTACGCATTTCGGCTCTTTCCTGCAGGATTTTTTGCTCTTGGTGCTGCTTGGCACGCTTCTCATCTTCCTCAGCTCGAGTATCCATTATCCGCTCTTGCTCCTCCAGCATCTTCTTCTGGATTCGCTCCTTCTCTTTTCTTTCCTCTTCTTTTTTCCGCTGTTGCTCCGCAGCTTCTTGTTCCTGGGAACATTCAAGTAGCAGAGAATGCAAAACTAATGCTCGAAGGACACACTGCTTTCAAGAAAGTCTCTCATACTTTTTTCACCATCCATCTCAATGCTTCTTTGTCCCGAAGACGATCTTCCTCTTCCTTCTGCTTCCGCATTTCCAGGAATCGCTGATTCGCCTTATTTAGTTCCTCCCTTTGCTGTCGACCTTCCTCCATCCGTTTCTGTAAGACCAAGTGCTTGGTTACCCCCTAAGGAAACGCATCATGGGGAAGCTGAATTTTAGTGAAAAACCTACCTGTCGCTGTTCCTGCTCTTTGCGCTGTTGCTCTTGCCATAGAGCTTGCATGCGTTGGCCCTCCAGCTCCTTTTCTTCCTCTTCCAGTGTTCGCCGATGCTCGTTTGCCTGAAATAACGGGAGTTTTTCTTCTTCAAACAGTGGGTCTTACGGGGATCTGCCACAGTATAGGTCTCTTACTTGAATTTGTTTGTCCAGTTCCTCTCGCGCCTTCCGCTTTTTCTCTTCTTGGCGTTTCTTCTCTCGTTCATTTTCTTCAATCAACCTGTACTGATCTTCTCGTTGCGCTTCATAAAACGCCATATCTTCCTGTTTCTGCCTTTCCTTTTCTTTTTGTTTCATTTCGATCTGTGTTAATGTCAGAAGAAATTCCAAGGTAAAACACCAGTTTACAGCTAGTATTGTAGTATTGGTGCTTCCAAACTCATACCTGGCGTTGCCGCACTTCTATATTTTCCGCACGATTCATTTGTTGATTCATTTTCTGTATTTCTTCCAGCTTTTCCATTTCCTGTTATCAAGTAGCACTTGCGAGTGATAGCGACCAAACATTCTCTGTCGACCAAAGCGACCTACCTGCTCACGAGCATATTTCAGAGCTGGGTTAACTTTCTCCTCCTGTTCCATTCTCTTTTGCTCTTCTCTATCTGCTCGCGATAATTCTCCTTCTTCGCGTGCAGCATCGCGGGCGGCTTCGGCGTGTCCCAGCATCTCCAGTTTTTTCATTTTCTTCTTGCGGTACACCGCTTGAGGAGGCCGGTATTGCCGTTCACGGCCAATTGTTTTCGTTGCATTTTTCACGTTTCCCATGGCCTCCTTCAGTTTTTGTTCGTTTTTCGCCGCTGTCGCTGCAGCATCCATCGGCGCGTCTTTCGCTTGTGCCTTGGGTGGAGGCGAGTTAGCTAACTGCTTGATACGGCTCAATTCTCGTCCATCCAATGTGCAGGCTGCTTGGTGCATTGGTGCTCGGCGCGTAGAACTTGTTTGTTTCTGACTTCGCGCTGGGCCTGATACACCCAGTCCACTCGCGTCCCCGCCAGTGGCGGAAAGCATGTATGCATTATCAGGGCCAGCACTCTGTTGCAACACGGCATAACCGGCAGCTCCCACCGGATTCTTGGCGGCCGCGGAAGGGCCTTGTTGGACCGGAGGAGTTCGCTTGGACATTTCGCTCCCAACTTTCTGCAATGTTATACCCACATAAAATAAACAATTACAAACTGGCAATATCTATCTCGTTAATGATGAGCACCGAAAATACCGGCAAGAGGATACAGAAAACGCGCGCTCGTTCGTCGCAGGGATGCGATAAACTTACCAATTCACAGAACCATCAAAATGTCATTCAATGAATTGCATACAGCGGAAAGTAGACAAACATAGCGATTCCCTTAGTTTTACATACAGCACATTTTGTTCGTTTCAGGTTGAAAGACTTGGTTGACTCAGTCAACGGCTTGCACCGGTCGCAACAAGAACTGGCGACAACTTGTCTCGCGGCCCGACGAGCACACCTAAACTTTAGGAACAATGAGCCCTAGGGTGAAGGATCTTACGTCCTTGCGTAGATGCCTCAGACAGACCTCCTTTCCTCGAGGAGGTCGTCGTCCAGGGGTAGAGGACTATCCAATACCAGGCCGCTTGCACTTCCAAGAAAGAGAACAGGAATGCCGCTGATATGCCTACTGATCACTACGACGACGGGGTGTGCGCCTTTCCCGCAAGACTGTGAATTAGTCTCAGAGTCTGCTGTTTCAAAGTATTCTTGAAGCGGTTTCCACAACGTAAGCGAGCGAAAGAGCACGACGTTAGAAACAACTACTATTCGTTCAAACGACCACTAATCAATCAGTCTCAGAGCTGGATCAAACATGAACGTCACTGTAACTTTGAGACGGAGCAATTTACACTTTAAGCAGTTGCGCACATACCGTACATACTCCAGGCAGCTTCTTCTCATTGTCCAAATCTCAGCTCCCGAGTGCCGACCTCTCACAGGTCGAATGCAACATCCACGCTTAATTTCTTCTGCAGATTTAGTATCACCTTGCCGCGCTGTTGTAAGTCATGACTTTAACCCTTAACTTCCAACCAACCTGTTGAACTTCTCAGACTGCTGTTCACAGTGTTCATTCGCACCCTCGTATTTTGGTTTTCACTAGCTTGTGGGTTCTTTTCTCGTAAATTAAACTCTCTAGTACTTCCAATGAACGACAAGTTTTCGATGCCTGCTCTCAAGACTTCCGGTTAACCTACTTGTGAACACGTTGCAGGTTTCGATTCCTCGCTTCAGGACTTCAACTTCAACTATCCTTGTACAGGGGACGACAAAGGGGAGCACCAAAAAGACAGTGGGACTCTCTAAAGGGGAACCGAAAGGGGGGACTGATCCATGTGGCACAGTGAGGCCGTTGGAGAGGAGCTGCCTTTTTTCTGCTTGCCTGATTATACACATTTTTTCTGCATTGATGACCCTTGTTCTTATTTCAATCTCTCGTTTGCTCGTTTCCACAGGTGACACACCTGTCATTCCCCTTCCCGCTTTCCTCACGTTGGATTCCTTTTCCGTAGCGGAAAGCAGAGGGGGCTGCGACGAAAAAGAAGAATTTGAAGGCAAGGCCACCATTGCGGAAAAGACGACGAGAATCCCTTTTCCTCCTTCACTTCACTTTGGAGAAGGAATATCATCAGGGGGCTTTGGCGGCTGGTTTTTATTTCCCGTGCAGTTGCGCAGGAGTTTGCCCCCGTCTGAGGGAGGACGGTGGACGACGACATTTTCGACTTTGTACCTTGGGAACCACAGGAGAATTGGACGATGCCGGGAAGTGAGCATAAGCGAAGCAGCGAAGGACGAAGCTCCTCAAAGTCGAAAAGGAGCAAAAGCCACAAGAAGAAGCGCCATTCAGGGACGAACGCGATGGAAACAGCACCGGTCTCCACCGAGCTAGGAGCTGAAGGGTTCCTGGAACCAAGTGCATTTGGAGAAAATGTTGATTCTGCAATTCTAGGAGTACCGTCTTACTCCATGGACGACCCAGCTTCGCTTCATGAGCAAGGTGGTATCGATGTTGAGCACGAGCAACCTGCTTCCAAACGGGCCAAACCTGAACAACCTAATGAGAACTTATACCAGTCTTTCCAGTTAGCAGTCGATGATAACATGATGGAAGAGCCTTACTTTGTGCCACCTCAAAGTCGAGAATATAGCAGTGGCTCGGCAGCTGCATCGACACAGGAAAATATAACGACAGATGCCGCATCCTCTGACCGAAAGCGTACGACGATTTCCGCCGAAGGAAAAGCTAAGCGCCGTGATAAGAATCGAAGTGGAACGGCTTGTCGCCCCTGTGAAATAGGAAAGCGAAAATGTGATGGAGGGGTACGTACAGTGTTGTCTTAGGAATCGATTTTCTCTTGCAGTAAGTTGTTTGCTGATTGGCTGCAGCGACCATGTGACCGATGTCTTCGGATAGGAAAGAAGGATGTATGTGTAGATGGTAAGGCGGCAACAAAGAAGAAGTCAAAGGGGGTCGAGTCAAAAAGGAAAAACAGAAGAAGGAGCAGCAGCGAGAATGATTCGCGGTATCATCAGCAATACCCTTATCATCCACCAGTAAGCGAGTATGGCGCTATAGGCTCGCAAGAAGCCTACATGGATAACCTTCCAGCGTCCTTCCAGCAATGTATGTAAAGATCCCAGACTCTTTTTGTGATGGGTGGAGCTGAACACTTAATGCCACTATCTTCCGTACTACAGCTTACAACGAGGGCCAAACGCCACCGCTATCAGTCAACTTCGCAGACCATATCGACTCGCTTGGGCCTGGCGGACATAACGATTTTCGACAGGGAGATCCCCGCTCTTACATGGGAGTGAATTCCAAGTTTTGATACTGTGTCTACTATGATCGTCTATTAGAGGCTGTGTTGAAATTATTGGACCCGCAAGGAAAGCCGTTCAGCTATCGTCTAACGTTTCTGCTTCTGCCTCATTCGAGAAATCGATGCAAGCCGTGTCTTTGGCATTTCATTTATATTGTCCACCACAAGGATTGGCTATAAGTTGTCAGCATCAGTATCTGCTTTTTCCTTATGTTCCGTTCCCTCATTGAAGAATAAACGATTTAAAACATCTTTCAGTACTTTAACGTTATACTCTAGTAGCCCTTTATCCCGTACTCCCATCTCGAGAGCTTCTTGTGATAGAATTTGATTCTGTCCTCCTGCTGTGTCCGATACCTCAGCTCCCCAGAAAGACTGGTTGTTAGTCTCAGCTGCTGTAGGCACTTCATCCTTCACTAGCGCGACAAGCGCAATATACGGCACCACTGCGCGAAGATAGAGGGCCATTCCATCTCCCAAGCGGATACACGCCTCACTGTTATCATCAAATGCATAGGTCTCTGGTTCTATTTCCAATTCAGCTTCGACTGAATCTGTTGTTTCTTCAGGAGTTTGAGGACCAAGTGTGCTTGCTCGAGTACGGGTAAAACCCCTTTGTGCTTGGCCGTAGATACAAGACACATCTACAACTACATCGAGCATATCCGCGCATAGTTCATACGTATGGTCTCCTGGAGGTGAAGAGTCGGTCACGAGATAAAGTTTGCTGACAACGTCGTATAAGAAAGCCTTGTTCGCTCGCGCAGCCAATGTGAATGAGTCCAATAGCTTTTCCATAACTTGCAAATGGGGAACGAGCCTCTGTACGACTCGGCTAAACGCATCGAAAATTGTATGATCGTAGATTGAAGTTTGATGATATGATATGTTCACATGACAGTCCTTCAGGCTATGATGTACCTCTGTCTGGAACTGAGTCTGGCATTCTGCAACAACCAGCATGCAATATGCAGCCATTTGCCATACATAGTATCACGAGATGTTACATACCAGCCTTGTGTTGGTGACTCTGGAACAGATCTCCATCCATTTTATGGAGGAATATTTCCACAGGCACGCGAGCTTTGCGCAAAGCATCACGAGAGAGTACATCTCGTAAGAGCTCGATTGTTTCTCTGGGCTGATCTTGCGCATCTACGACAAAGATCAACGCTCCTGCTCGTCTGAAAATTTCCTCTTCACTAATATGCACCTTATTCTGGAAGAATGCTCCCGCTGCACCTCGCACACAACCAGAGGCGTACGAGCGTGTTAACAACAAGCAGCGAGCAGCTACACATGCTTCTTACCTGAGAAGTCAAAATCTCCCGGTAGGTCCCATATCTCAAATTTCACGAGTGGGTTGTTGGCAATCAAGGACACTTCGGGGCGCTGGGAGCCCATGCCTCCGAGCCCTGCGAATTGGCTGTCACCGACCATGGAGTTGCTGGCCACTCCATCCGACGCTGCTGAGGCAGGACCTCCTCCACTTCGTCCCTGATGGTGCTGTGCGGTGGGATGGTGGTGGCTTTGCACGAGACTGTTGGGTGTAACCCCTCCGGGGACGCTCCCCGTCCCGGCCATGGTGCTGACATTGGCTCCGGTCGGGTCCAGGAAAAGGGTCTCATGGGGGGACATCTTATGGAAGACGACACGCTGTATAGAGGTCTTTCCAACACGCCGTGGACCCACCAGGAGGATCACAGGAGGTTGCTCTTCGTCCTTTTCTGCCATTGTAGGGTATTCTAAATGAATTGTTGGACATCCAGGCAAACTATTGAAACATATAGGTATACTATACATCAACCCATTTTGGAGTATATCTAGTATATATCGTGTATTAACTTGAAGAAAATGGCCGCCTCCTCCGAGGAGGACCTCCTCCAAGAAGCCCTATATCACATCCAGGAGGACGATTTAGAGGATGACGACCAAAATGCTGAATATAATACGTCTTCTAATAACACTGCGAAGCGCGATACGTATGCACAGCAAGCAGCGGCCGCCACAGCGCCGTCTTCTTCGAGCCGAGGAGGGGCCCAAGGTCAAGCTGCAACAGGGTACGATTACTCTTCATTAAAGGGCGATGAACAGCTAGAACAGGTACGAGAGGATGTAATTTACTCTATACTAGTTGTTAGTGGAAAAGATTCATCGGAGATTGTACTTGCACAGGGCTTTGAAGAGCTGATGAAACAGCTACGGGCGCCTGACTTCAAGTCCGTATTGGAGCAAACAACACAGGATGCTAAGAACGCCAATGTAGCTGATGGCCAAGGAGGTACATCATTCGATGCGGCGCCCACTGGAGATTCCGAAGATGCTGATGAATCTATTCGACAAGCTATGGAAGTAAGTGGAAAAAAATACCAAAAAAGTGGTGTTGTGGCCCAACGTCCGACTTGATTCAAATGATGTCATTACAGATGATGCAAAAATTAGCCGCAAGTGATACGGATCAGTCGAATGGAGAACAAATGAGTGACGAGGTGAGCAAACTAGAGCTGCGTCGAAAAAAAAAAGGTGACTAGATTGTGATTCGGATTTATTTACTACCGGACAGGCTATGAACGATATCATGAAAGAGTTTGAAGAGATGGGCAAGAAAGACGATTTTCAATCGGTAGTTGACAATATGATGAAACAGTTGCTCTCCAAGGATATAATGTATGAACCGGTGGTGGAGATTACGAAACGAGTAAGCTGAAGCCTTGAAGGGGGAAATTATCTGTTTCTGTTGCTGTTTAACTCTTTTTGTCAATCCACACAGTTTCCTAGTTGGCTTGCATCTCACAAGGATGGTTTGACCCAAGAAGAATATGAAAAGTATGTATTGCATAGGTGCTGTTCCTCCTGATTTACACTCCGCTATAAGTTGATCTCTTCGGAAGCCCTGCACAGATACGGGAAAATGTACCAGCAATTTCAAAGACTATGTGATACCTACGCCACAGAACCGGATAACTTTCCGAAGCTAATGGAAATCATCCAAGACGTAAGGAAGCTCTCTTGTTATGTTGTACCAGCGAATTCCCTTCTCAAGCTATATACGAATCGTTTGCAGCTCCAAGAGTGTGGACAACCACCTCCTGAAATCATTAAAGAGTTGGCTCCTGGTTTGGAAATGGGACAAGATGGCATGCCCAATCTACCTAATATGGGATCTGGATTGCCGAATATGGGCCGTACGTAATCTCAGTAGAGAAGACACTGTATCTATGTCGACGTTAACTTCTTGGCAATGAGCGTTGTTTCGTCTGCAGAAATCCCGCCTGGCCAATGCACGATAATGTAATAGATGTAATGGACTAGTTTCTGTCTACGTGTTCAGCTATGATCACCCTATGGAATCAGCAATCGGCAAGAGTAATCGTTGGCCTGTAGAAAAGTTGAAGCACTGGCTCGTTCAAAGGGTTGCAACTTGCTTAGTTAGTCGTATCGAAAGCGGATTGATTCGTTGCATAATTTTGTTTTACCTCAAGGAACAAGGTGGATGAATGTAGACAAGCGTAAAGTGTAATATCCCAACTACCTTCTTTCTTTGGCTGTAGAAAACAACAATGCATCCTATCCGAACTTCGTGGATTTTGATCCTCGTAACTCTGATTCCAACTTCTTTTTCCAAGGAAGCAACAAAAGATGCTCCAGATGAAGATTACGGATCCGAGTGCTCGAACTCTAGCCGTATCTTGGTTCCTGAGCGGTATCCTCTTGGATATGGGACTCCACCTCCCGATGAGATTCCCGCGGATTTACGGTGGGCGTTCACTCGCTGCGGAGCGATTCCTGTGGACACTTTGTTGGTCGACGACAGCCGCGAAGGGAAGGGAACCCACCTCGTATTTCGTCAACATGAAATTCAGGCCCAAATCGAAGAGGCGAGTAAGTTACTGCATGGAGTCTCGGAAACAATCCTTCCAGCACTGGTTTCGAATGAAGCCATGCTGTATGTCATCAAGGTAAGTTTCTCTTCACTTCGCTTCGCGGTCGTTTGAGAGGAAAATGTATAGTTTCCTCTGCTGACAGGCATTACGCGCTAACAAAGAGATGTTCAATGGAGCCAAAGTTGCGGTCTACGGCTCGACAGCACCTCGAATTGAAACATTGGCACTGGCATTGAATGCCAGTTCGGTTCTCACGATTGAGTACAATAACTTGACCTATGAACATGAAAGGATAGACACGATTACTAAGGATGAATTTGATGAAGCACTGAGTAGCCCGGCATCCTCCGAAAAACGACAGAGAATTGAACACGATGTCGCGCTTTCAATTTCCAGGTAAGTCTCTCTGCTAACAGAAGAAGGGGTCCTACACAAAACTATTCATTGGTTCGGTCATCAGCTTTGACCATGATGGACTTGGGCGGTATGGAGACCCTATTGCGCCTGATGGTGATCTACTAGCCATGGATGAGGCCAGAGCTGCGCTTCGCCCCAATGGCACCATGCTTCTCACAGTACCAATAGGGAAAGATTCATTGGTGTGGAACATGCATCGTCGTTACGGTAAGTTGGATGGAATGTAGGCTAATTTGCAAGCCTTTGCATGGGTATATGTTCTGGTGACGTGCCTATGCAGGGCCAATCCGCCTTCCGTTGATGTTGGAGCATTGGAGACTTCTTGAAACATATGGATGGGATGAAGCACGGTATCACACACCTGCTCCGAAAATGAAGTCGTACGAGCCCGTGTTTTTACTCCAGAAGAATAACACTCACAAGGATCAAACCGTTGTCGAGTCGGAAGGCTCGCTTCGCGAATAGTTGGTGCCCTCTAAGGACGGAGTATCTGGGATCTCCCTACTGTTCTTCTGGTTGGATATATCTTGCAATAGTTGTGTACGTCCATCGCGCTGCTGTGAGTAGCTGCTTTCCTGACCGAAGTGCTTCTGTAAAGACTCTTTTCGGTCATAAGCGCTCAAGAGCTCACTGGAGAGCTTTTTGTTTTGATAGGTCCTTTCTCTGCTACAACTTCCAAGCGACAGAAACGACAGTGACCATGGTCGACTGCGTTGGGGAGTAAAATGCCCCTGTTCAAGCTCGGAAGGCTCCTTTGGAGCACAATCCACATTGCCCAAGTGAGGCATGGGAAGCCCGGGGTGTTGACAGGGTGTATTTGGTTCGAGGTCACCGGAACCGTGAGGATCGCGACCACGTCGTTTAGGGGCTTTCATTTCTACATTTTCTTGAGGAGGTACGTATGGAGTTTGGACGCAAAACTTCAAATCTTCATGGAAAATTGCGTTGTTGGGTAATGCTACTTCGTCCGATGCTGCTTCGCTTCCTTGCTCGGGGATTGCAATACCTCTATTTCCCCCGCCAAGTGTCTCCGAATCACTTACCGCATTGGCTTCCGAGTCATTTAAGTTTTCCGACGGTTGTATTTGGGACGTCGCTGAGAAGACTTTGTCCGCTGTAGTTGATAGGAGACCGCTAGTGCCTGTTGAATTCACTACGACGCTTCCCAGATCGATCTCCTTTAAACTTGACTGCCCGTTGGAGTGTGATTCGTTTACCCGATGTACGGCGGACTCGGTGACGCTCTGATCCAATTCAGTATGCTCAGGTAGCTTCTTACCCCCTGCTTGCTCATCTCGAGTATTTTGTTTTGCATTATGGTCGTCGTCAGCGAGCGCTCTTTTAGTTGTCTTAGCCACGGATGGAGCGTCTCTACTAACTGTTTGAGCGGCACTCGAATTTTGGGATGTACGGGGTCTACGACTCAATTTCACCGGAAATGTAAAGCGCTTTCGGCGGTGTTTGTCCATTGCAACTGCGTGTGTTCGTCCACGGGATTTGAAATTACGTGAATTCGATTGGACGTTGCTTATACTCCTTCGTTCTGTGGTGGAAAGCGGAGGTACAGTTAGTGTTGTTTGTTTCTTGTCGATGGAACTGTCGAAGCATGATTTTGATCGGATGTGCTTCTGTCGCCGTTCAAAACCTCCAGTGAGACCACTCCAGTCTCCACAGCCATTTGGCTTTGGAAATCCTAGTAGTTTGCGGATCGGTTCGTTGGCTACATATTGCAGTTGCTGCTTCTTGCTCTCTTTCCTCCACTGGGGGGATACGGGAGTATTCGCGGTGCTTTCTTCAACGTCTTGCAGACAGTTGGCTCTCTCCGACCCAGCTGCTTGTTGATGTTCACGCGTATGCCTCCTGTTGCCAAGCCAGTAGTTGTTTCTAAACTGTTCCGGAGAATCTTGGTCTAACTCGAATCCAACTACCTTGGGACTCTTAGGGGAGAGAGAAGCGGGCACTTCCGCGCGTTTATGTCCACTTGTTCGTGATTTCTTCAGAGAACAAGATGTCGTAGCACGAGCAGAGCCATTCGATGTCTGACGATCAATGACTTGAACACAGCTTTGCAGAGTACTAAGTAGATTTGACACTTTAGTTGAAGGCATCGCTTCTAAAATTTCGTGCAGACAGCCCATTGCGTTTTCCACATCTTCTCCCGAATTCTCATCGAGAAGCTGAAACTTGGGCCATATGCACAGATTGACGATTTATTGATAGAGTCTGGCGAATAAGCGAACTTACATTTATCGTGTCCCGAAAATTCAACGTAGATGCACACGAAGAGGAGTTCCTCCCGCGGGTCAGTTCGCGTACCAAGTCTGCCGTAGGTACCGCAATGGCTCATTTCCAAAAATTTCAAGGCAACAGTCTATAGAATTGGAATTAAGATAGCCGTACCTGTGAATAGACTTGCTTGAGTGTGCCTGTATTACACGATAATCCATGAAAGGAATTCTATGCTGTAGGAAAGAAGAATTGGAATCCTTACCCTTTTTTCCTCAGTGCTTTAGCCAATGATCCAAGTGTTTTATCCTGCATATTTACACATAAATACAATTATAGCATATTCTTTCTACCTTTACTTGTAAGTATGATTATGAAGGGTACTCACTAGAGCCCTATCGACGTCGAAATCAGGGAAGGAATTCATGGAATTGTAGGAATTCATTCTCCATTCACGTTAACCTTGGCGGTTGTTTGCATTGGTTTCCAATAAATAGATTAATATCCCCTTCGCACCATACAAAGATCAATCATAACGTTGAATCGTTGGGAAAATAACAATGCACCATCTTTCGTGATGCTGGTACTGCGCGGCTGGAATTCCGGTTTCAGTCCTTTCGAATCATCCATGGTATCATGACATACCGGAAACAGACGCTATATAGGCTTTCATATCTGCGAGCTTGGAGAAAGTTGCTTGATCAGAAAGTCTTGCTAACTTTATAATGTGTTTGTACAGTACCGGTATACACTGTATGTGGACTTGAAGTCCGATTGTTCTCTGGTTCTCACTGTTCTTGGATACTGGCATCAAATGCAAATATGTGACTGCTTTCCACCATTGTGTTGCTCAGACATGAGTAAATACTTCAGGTTGGTTGGTAGTACGACTTTTTTTCTGCCATAAGTCTCAATCCCCCTGAAATTCGACCGGAAGGACAAGGAATGCTGGGTACTAAACGAGATGTTGCAGGATGGTGAGAGATGGATTTTTGTACCAGTATTGTGATGAAAAAGAGGGGTGAAGTTGCTTACTGCGGGAAATTACAGTGTGTACAGTATTGGCCGCTCTACCGTATTGACGGTTGTGGACCTGTGTTGTCAGGTGCACAGGCTCGCCAGTCACATTTTCCTCTCCCGTCTGTGGCTGGTGTCGGTCCGATACGATTGACATTTAAACTACCGCTGACATACTCAGGAGAGCTCGATGGGTTGTTTGATAGGAAATCCTAGGGTGTTCGGGAACTTCGGGAGTTCATTAACCGGCGTCCTCCGGAACCACTGTGAACCACACAGTTGTTCAGGTGTGGCCGGTGTGGGTGTGCATCACAGTTGTTCAGGTGCCTAATCATTGAATGCGGGCCGCATTATGCGGCGCACTGCCTATTGGTACATGTATTGCTCCGTTGTTTAGGAAAACCAAAAAGAAATAAAATCAAATGATAATTGCTTCGAAAAGGCACCGGAAGCCCTACTTATTGTTAGTTACAATATTCAATAACGTGAGTACATGCATACGTTTTCGCAGCATCTTGTGGGGGAAGCGGAATGGCCCCAGCAAGCGGGAAAACCTGGTCACAAAATAGCGGGAGCTCTAAGAGAACAAAAAGAGCGGTTAGGGGTGGAATGAGAGGCCCTCATGCCGGTTATAGGGTTAGGGAAGGCGCCGTATAAGGTATGTAGGGCACTACTAGGGTGTGGTTTGTAAGGTCTAGGGTTAGGGTTTTAGGGTATGTCACAGTTGCACAATTTATGAAGAGCGACATATTTAATTTTAGACTTCAGCTGCTGGAAACCCCAACGCTGACTCTGTGCTCAAGGCGTATCTGTTTGTATTGTATTATACAATTTGTATACGTCCTATCGGAAGAATCTACGAGGAAGACGGTATTATTCGTGTCACCCAGTTTGTGCTCTGTTCTTCTCTAGCAATTTCCGTTACTCAAAAGCAGGAGAAACGATTACTGTACCCTGAAGGTATGGTACACTATGGCTTGCAGCAATATATCAGCATGAAGACATGCACTTCGGTTTTGGCGGTGTTGCTTGTTCTGTTTGTCGGTGCCAACACTGCTACTTTCGATATGGAGTAAGCCCCCAAACAAGAACGTCACAAGTGCTACAGGAACTATCGGTACACTATTGTCTATCTCAGGGCCAAGTGGAAACTGGATGGTAAAACTAGTGACGGCAAGCCAATCTGCAGTTCGATTGACGCCAGCTCAGGAAAGAATGAGACAGGCAAAACTTGTTCGTTCGGTTCCGGCGTGGAGGCAGAAGGAGAGGAAACGGGCTGCGTCGACCTGGAAATAACGTAAGACGGCTGTGAGCAGTTAAGATCGCATATCCGTTGATCTCTGGTCCTGCTACAGCAACATTGGTACTAAAGGTAACTTTGGGTTTGTAGAAGTGAAAGCAAATCACGAATTTTACATATGCTACTTCGTTGAATTTGACGGCGAGGACGAACCTACCGGAAACGGGAGACTTGGATCAGCGGAAACTGAAGGTGGCTGCGCTGACGAAGACACGGGAACCAGCTATACCGTTAAGAGTAAGATACTCCGTTAAGCCAGGAATTCGTTAGTTACGGCGCCTAGATTATTGATCCTATTATACTTTACAGAGGGTTACGAGTGCAGTGAAGCCGCTGCGACTCTGGTCACCAGCATTGTCGTCATGTTGGCCGCAGTTGCTGTTGCCGTACGTCACCAATCTAATTTCTAAGAGTCCCACCGGTGGGCCACCACATGTAGAGGACTAGCTTGAAGTAGCGCTTGAAATTTGTAGCTCCATCACCACACAAGAGCAAAGAAATGGTACACCGTTGAATACACCTATGATCGAACACATTGAAGTCCGCACGTCAGTCTACCAGTATTGCTCCTGCCGGAAGATCCATTATCTCAATTGAAAATATTGAATATGAGTTGGCACCGTCAATCGGCGGTTACAGATGATAGTTTCAGACATATTCGCCAGTTGTCTCAATTACATACCTTGTCTGCGGAGCGTTGCGACGTATGGGCGAATTGTCTCGATTACAAACATTGAGGTTACGACGGTACAATCAATCCATCATTACAGATGATGCTTTCAGACGTATTTGCTGACTGGAGCATGTTCGCACTAGGCTATTGGGGATTGAGTTTGTGCAGAAAAACTTCTGCCGACAAACTTACCTTGAAACTTTTGCTTCGTAGGGAAAGCTTCCAGCTGGAGGGTACCGGCGCACAAGGCAAATACCAGTAAGTGAAGCGATGATGCCCAAGGCAAAGTCGGATGTCGTATGATCTTCGAAGACTTCAACAGGTGTCGGGTCTGTAATTTTCGGTACCATACGTATACGCTGAATGTCCATACGTGAACTCTGTCGAAGACTATCACGGTGATTTTCTTGTTCAGTCGGTTTGTTTCACTGCATCATCTGTGAGTATTACGCACGCATGGATGTACTGATATCCATGGCTGAACGCATGAGAGAACAATAGAAAATAACTGATCCAGATGTGGCTAGTTTATTAAATTATCCTCATCTCTTGAGGTCTATACTTCCGTGGGAGACTTGTCTTTGATCCAGTGATTCATACTAAGTCGATATCTTTGTGTATCCCCGAAAGTAATACCAATCCTAATGACGTCTTTTATCTTCTTTGAAACAAGTCAAACGTGTTATCAGTGATTGACTGGAGTCGGAATTGGAGAGCCGCTGACACTGTATCCGGCGCCGCCATATATCCCTCGCCCTCTTCCGGTTCTGTCAACCCTTCGCTGACGTCGACGATAACCTGGCAAGCCACCTGGTCGCTGAAAAAGGGAAGAACCGTCGATGTCATCCTCTTCGGCGTTTTGAGTCCAGTTTGTACGCCGAAAGCGGGAGAGGAGTATTCTCCGGAACGATTCAAACTCAGACGAGTAGTTGTCCTCATCCTCGTTGTCAATTCGGTGAATTCTGTCGGGCCGTTGCGGATCAGTCGACGGGCCTTCATCCCCTTCTGCGTTTTGATTCCGCCCAAAGCGGCTAAAAACCGCCTGATCAAACGCCCGGGTGAGTAAATTGGAGGAGTAGCTATTGTCACCTTCATTGTCGATCCGGCGAATTCTGCCGGGGCGCTGCTGATCGCCTCCTGCCTCCTCTCCTTGGTCGTCTCCACGCCTTCGTAAACCAAGTAATTGTGATATTACATTTTCCCCGGTGTTTCTAGTACGGCTGTACGTCTCCCCTGGAACTCCTCCGGGGTAGTCTACCCCTTCAATTTCATCTCCTGGGGCCATTGAAGTGCCAAGCAATATTGACGCAGCTCGGGGTTCGCTTCGGCGCAGCGCAGACAAAGAGCTCAATCTACCGGAAGTGGGTCGCTCTGGCCTCGTCGCCATGCGAACGTGGGGTGATTCATCCGTAGGAGACGGATCTTGGCTTTGTCTCTGGTCTTGATGCAAGTTTTCAGGCGGGAGTGCATAGGCATCGGAGAATTGGCGACCGCTGGGATCCCGAGGTATCGTAAAAGGATCGGCAGGTCTACGGCGGTTCTGCCTCCGGGAGGCTTGGCTTTGTCTCTGGTCTTGATACAAGTTTTCAGACGGGATTGCATAGACATCGGACAATTGGCGACCGCAGGGATCCCGAGGTATCGTATAAGGATCGGCAGGTCTACGGCGGTTGTGCCTCCGGGAGGCGTTGGCCACTGTTTCGGTGGACTGCCCTCTATCGGTAATTGGCGCTTCCTCCGAAGCCTCTGGTTCAGGTTCCCCAAGAGCAAATATCCTTAAAGGTCCAGATTCAGTCTCTTCTAGTGTAGAAGCGACATCATCGCCTAATCCTTCCACAGGGGGCTCAGTTCGGCTCCGAGGTGGCTGCTCGTGTTCCTGTCGCTCACCCCCACGATCCCTATTTCCCACGCATCGCCTCAGCATTGTTTCCAACTCCGCGCGCCGTTGGCTTCTGTATCGCTCGGCATCCGACGAGAGCTCCTCCGCGTGTCTACGGAAAGGGGGAGAAGACATTGGAAAGGATTATACGCTTCGTCCAAAAAAAACCAAAAAAAAAAAAAAAACACAACACGGTTATCGACACCGCCAAATAACAATTCCAAGCCGCTACCTGACGAGTCATGTATTACAGAAAGAAATAAAGACAAAATACAATATGGTGGATCCATTTATAATAACAACACATTCCAATATGTCCCACGGGCGTCCCCTCTCTGAATTTTCTCCCCCCTATTGGTGCGTGCGGAAAGCCAGTAACCGGGAATGCATTATGCAACTTGTTACAGAAAGAAACTACTTTGACAGACATAGCGGAGGGATAGGAGAAAAATGGCAACTGTTAGTGGGAGCATCTTTTCTTTCAAAAGTGCGGTGTAATTGTCTGAAGACTGTCCTCTACATGATTGGAATTGCAAACACCACATATGAGGTGTATTAAGACTGAGGAGGTTCGTCAGTTGTAGTTTCTCTCACAGCTAACTTGGTCGCCAGTTTTCTGGAGTCGTTCTGGACCTCAGGAATGGCGGGATCCAAAGATGTTGCACCCTTGAGATCTTGGAATGCATCCTGTGTCAGCCCCATTGTGTAGTAAGCGTTTGCTCGTTTGATCAAGCTGCTTACTTTGAGACGCTTATGTATTTCGCTACCCTCTCTGGGTACGGGAAAGTACTCTGAAGGGATTTCCTGCTCTTGTTGCTGAAACTTGGCCACGCTGGTTAAGATTTCCAGAATCCTTGTGCAATCCTTAACGCAGGCACCAAGATTCCGTATCTTCCAATAACACGCAGCCCTGTTAGCTAGAGCTCCGGCAAAGTTCTGCTCCATGTCCAAACACTTGGAATATAGATCTGCTGCCTTCTTGTGTTGGCCTCTCTTGAACAGCGAGTCTGCTTCTTTCTTGATTCGGCTGCACTCAACCATCCTGTTGGCTGCACGTATGTCGGCTCTGATTCCCATAAATAGTCTATCCACGGCTAGTGAGGATTCAGGGTGTACCTCTGCAGACTTGCTTAAATCCACAGCCTTCTCAGTATCGTAGCCTATAATGAGAGCACGCACGCAGGAGGCTGCTAAAAAGTCCTCTGCAGCGCGCTCATAGTCTCCGAGTTCACATAGAGCACGGCCTCGGCGAATATGAGCTCTCATAATCATCGTCTTCTCCTTCTCGCTCGCATTTTGTTCCGGGTTGCCTTCCAGATGACGTTTAGAAGGAGAATATCTTCGATAAGTATCAGTCATCAGACCCACTCGTGAAAGGTCACTCTTGCTGGATTCACTCAGTACCATTTCCTCGATGTCAGATACGTCATATTGGGGATTCAGCGGGGACGGTGGTAGTTGCTTTAGCGCATTACTACAATCAAAAATGCAGTGGTGTAGCGATCCACGATGTAAATGACAAGCTGCACGGTTCATCATTGCAGAAATGAAGACCGGATCGCGCTCAAGTGTTGCGGAGTAGGCGTTAATAGCCCCAAGATGGTCTCCTTGAGAATAAAATTCATCGCCTTTTGA
Source organism: Halocafeteria seosinensis (assembly GCA_001687465.1). NCBI lineage: Eukaryota > Bigyra > Bicosoecida > Halocafeteria > Halocafeteria seosinensis. The sequence goes on along the minus strand of LVLI01000061.1, from coordinate 32,415 downwards.
CTTTAGCCATTCAGGGTTTCGCTCATCTATAGTTCTCTGTTCTAAATGGTTGAGACCTTGTCCCTGTTTTTCTCTGTCCCGCCGCTTCTTGGCATCTATCCTATGTTGGTTTTGCTTTAACCAGTCTTGTTCCTCCGCTGCAGAGCCATAGATTACAGAAGCATTTGATAGTGTTTAATTCAAAGATCCAAACAAAGGAAGACTTTCTTACCTTTCCTACTGTCACGCAATGGGGTCGGAAAAGGTCTCTCTGAAAACTTAACTGTAACTTTTGCTTTGCCGCCTTGACGAAGACTTCGAGGGGGCGGTATATATTCTTCCTCGGTCCCCTCATCATCATCGTGAGTTTTGGTATACTGTAATGAGTCGTCAGTAGTGGGAGCACTCCCACTATGACTTGCAGGGGCTGCATTGTCTGTATCTTGTTCTGTCCAAATGTCCGAACTCTTCTCCTTTCGATTTCCTTTCTGCAGCGTTGCAAATGTCTCATACATGTCCTTTTCCGCAGCTTTCTTTTCCTGTTCCTTGAGTTCCTCCAAATGTTTCCTTTGCGATTGCTCTACTGACATCTGCAACTCAAGGGAGACAACAGTAGTGGGTCCTTCCTACTAACGTCATGCAGTTCAAATATGTCACAAACCTGTTTCCGGAGTACATCCCGATCATAGTCATGTTTCGCTTCCTTTCTACGTTTTCGCTCCTGTATGGGCAGAGTGGGGAAGTGATGAAAATACCCAGATATCGCGTAATGGTGGCAATAATCGACCATAATGATCCCCAAAACGTACCTCAGCTTCACGCTCTTGTTTCTCCTCTGTAGCCTTTTTCCGTCGTTCATCTCGTTCCTGTGCCGTCCCCTGGAACAATAGCTCCTTCCAGAGACCATCCCCATCAGGTCCAGCATGTGGATCTTTCTTGGGAAAGACCATACGGAGCGTGTGTCCATCAAAACGGGCCGTGCTGTGGCTCTCATCGACTTCAAATTTGAAGTCAATGGTGGTCAAATACGTCGGTGGGGCATTGATTCGGACAAAATAGTCCGTCGCTGCAAGGCCATAACATGTAAGGATATATACAGAGTGGAAATGGAGGAGTAAAAAGGGTATACATACAGAAAATATCGACATTGGTGGGGGAGACGCCCCGCAAGGTGAGCACAAGTTCAACCTCTTGTGGCGTCTCTTGCCATGTATACGGACAACTGATCGGCATTGCGCTTCAAGTGATACTGCATTTGTGGTGTCTTCAATTTCGCGAGAAATCATCCACCATGGCTCCTCTTTGATGAGCCTGGGATGATAGATGAGTAGGTCCAAGAAAAGATTGTATGAATTGGGTTCAGGACGACTCTGGAAGTTCCAACGAATTAAGTCGGGGAGAAAGTGTGGTAATAGACGGTATACGAGAACATTTTTCCAAAGAAGTTTGTTCATTTTATCCCTCAAGAGACCAACCTTAGCGAGCTACTCGAGTTCTGCCTCTCATAAATGTAGCCTTTCGGCCAACTCGTCCGTGTTGCTTGCGGATTCCAATGCGGAAGGTGTGTGGTCGTTGCCAATGTCTGCAGACCTACCATCCACTGTAGTTGACTCGAAGAATATTCTTGTCTATAAATGATATTCTTTCCGAAAGACTTGGTCGCTCGAGTATATCGAGAACTCATCTAAGACTTCATCTGTATCTGGTCCTAGAAAACTCGTAAAACGGAGCTTGGAGGTAGAAGCCCTTATGCTTCCTATACCAAACTCGTGAGATCTGGATGCTACCCAGACAGGCCGATCTTCTTCCTTCTCAATGTTCCTGGGTTTCCAAGGTACTTGAAATTCGTGTCCAGCGTTTCCTGCATTGCAGTGGTGATGGCTTTAACCAAAGCCCAGGTAACAGTTACCAAGACACCATCTTACCTATGACCACGTGAATTGTGCCATGCTCTCCTGAACTCGATCGGGTTCCGTTGTAGGAAAGAGGATGGGTGCGTTCATACATGTGTATATGTCCCCATAATGCCAAGTCAACGTAATACCGTTGGAAGAGCGGCTCTAGGCATTCCTGCATGTACTCTTCTATCCCTGCAAAGTTCAGTGTACTAGTGATAGCTTCCGGGGCTTGTGTGCAAGCGCACAACAACATACCGTGGACGTTAGAACTGGTATACATCGGTCGGTGGCCTCCGAAGATGATGAATGGTGTCTTGTCTCGATCCACCAGAGATAAGTCCTTCTGCAGCATCGACTATTGGAAATAAAATGCTTCATGTAAAACCCATACACTAATTCTCGAGTTCTATATCCCACCTCTATCCATTCGTATTGTTCAGATCCTTCCCGAAAGTCATGTTCCGTGCTCATAATGACGTAATGAAGCGGGCCCCAATCAAACGAGTAGTAGAGATTTCGGACGGAGTCGTTAGAAGCACCTGGCATATGGAATCTCTTAAAATAAGGAACACCACACTGCGATAGGAAACCATTCATGGTAACACTCAAGTCCATAGTCTGGGCGAGAGAAGGGGAAACCTACTTCGCCTCCACTATCATGTCCGAACTTGGCCCATGTGGGTTGAAACGGCTGACCCTTCCAGTCATATTCATGATTCTGCAAAGCAAGCACTATGATGAAAGACTCACGGCTACCGATCGTGAAACAAATTAAAAGAACGTACTCCAATGCCAACCATGTAAGGAGCATGTGTTGCTACGGCTGATATCTGACTCATAAAGTATTCCCACAACAGCGAGAATCCACGCGAGTACGATATATCACCTATATGAAGAATATGTAACGGCCGATCCCGTGCAGAACGTAGACGATTTCTCTGCAATCCGCATAGCATGACAACCTGCTACCAAGAGTATTCGACTGTAGAAGAGGAACCTACAATGAAATCCATTGTCAACTTTGCCGGGCCATAGTTACCAAAGTTGGCCCATCTTGAGAGGAACGTTGTTGTGAAAGGAACATGCAACCCCAAGTCCCCAAATACGACACCTTCAACTGTTTCGGAACTCGTGTGGCTCGGAGCGCTCACGAATTCGTGTGTCCTCGACCACTTGGATGTCGTGCCTCCATTATGCACTTGGTAGTAGTAGTGTGTGGAGGCAACTAGCCCTCTGATCAGTACCTGCAGTCAGCATGTACGATGAATGACACTCGAGGCAAGGAATAGCCTAGTATATGTTTTACATCGTCGAAGATTCCTGGCTCGAAGAAGTTGCCACTATTAGTTGCGGGGTGTCCACAAAGGGTGTCTCTCCTGTAGGTATACGAAGTACCCTCGAAGGTGCCGACATTCCAGTCTCCGGCTTCAGTTCCGACGCGTACCTGGATATTTAGTGATAAATATAGCAGGGGAAAATCGCGCTCCTCTTAACAAGGTAAACATACCTGCGGCGGCTTCTCGCCAACTTCCTTAGAAGTCCACATAACTCGCATTTCGTCGGGTTCTTGTCCCAAGCTCAAATGTACATGATGCGGCGCATTCGGATTCTTGAACCGGACCACTTTGCTTACAGCGATTACAATACCTCGATGTGCTCGATCGACAAGATCGAAATCCGATTCTGAAGTACAATCAAGCTCTCCTGTATCCTTACATGAGTACCTAGACCGACTCGAGCTCTCCGCAGGGTGAATCAATTGAAAACGAACTGGGACGCGAGCGTTGACAATGGCATTTGTTTCGGATTCTCCAACTCGATGCCGAGTCTGGAATACACCATACGGTCCAGTCAACTGGAAACGATCGCCCGATTCCTCGACGAGGTCACCTCGCGCGGGGTCTAGCGAGGTTCCACGTGGAGCATGCTGGTAATAGTAAATCCCAATGAGATCTTCTGGCTGTGCGCCAGTCCATCGTAGAGTAACATTGTAATAGTATCCCGAGTTACTATCCTCTGACTCCTCGTTGTCAATGACTTCCGGTGTGGCAGAAAGAGAGGGCAAACCGAGCCCAGGTCGAACAGCAGGAGATCCCTTTACTTTAGACGGTTCTCCACTGAGAGGATCATCGAATTCCACCGCATTGGGCGTTTCGCCTGCCGCTACCGCTTGAGCTCTTTGCCCTCTTCCCGCCAAGAGTACCGTTACCAGCAAGAGGAATCGTAATCCGAGGTGTATTGACTTATGTGATGCTCGTCCCATCCCGTGCGATCCCACCAGGTGTATTCCATGAAGGATGGATTGTTGTTGCTAATTCTATACACTACAAAACAAAAGGCACGTAAAAATGGCGTCGTCTACGTATTCTATGACCTCGACAGTTCCGCTATCAAACCAACCGTCACTTTCTACAACGAGCGCCGGCGACAATGCCTCCCCGGCGGCAGGAAGTGTGACGAATATCCCTGTTTTCGGGTTAGGCACGTATTTAGCTGCCGGAGACGATTGCTACAATGCCGTGCTCAAGGCCCTTCAGTACGGGTATCGTCACATCGATACCGCAGCAGGTAGGTGCACAGTGGTGGCTGTATTCGGCTGTATCCTTGGAATTGCGCCATTTTTGAACTTGACTCATCCAGTCTACAAGAATGAGGAGGAAGTGGCCAAGGCTATTAAAGATTCCGGAGTCCCCCGAGAGGGTACGTGCGCCCCTAGTGAAAAGCTATACAATGCAATGAGTTGAATGACGAGCGTATGAAAGTGTGCAGACATTTTTATTACAACGAAATTGAGCCCACGGGAGCAAGGCGAGGAAGCAGCTTACGCTGCTTGTGAAAAGTCCCTCCAGCGCCTGAGCACATCCTATGTGGATCTTTATCTCATCCATTGGCCAGGTGCAGGTGAGTGCACTCTTCGGTAAAAGAGAGTTCATAGCTTATGGAACCAAGCTGAGCACCCACATATGCAGCGAACCGCGACCCAGATGATCCACAGACTCCAGAGATCAGGATGGGATCTTGGAGAGCTCTTCAAAAGTTGCTCAAAGAGGGCAAGGCTAAATCCATTGGAGTGAGCAACTTTCTTACGTGGCACTTAGATCATTTGCTAAACCATCCTGATCTTACCGTGAAGCCGTCCGTGAATCAGATCGGTAGGAGAGAGTATTACGCTTCTTGGTACAGTCTTCTAGCTACAGACGATGATGGACTTTGGAAAATGCAGAGTTTCATCCACTACTTCAGCAGCGGGAAACAGTAGATAAATGCAAAGAAAACGGCATTCGCATTGAGGCGTATGCTCCTCTAGCTCGTGCCCATAAGAACTTGGTGAACAACGACAAAATGAAGGAATTGGCGAAGAAGTACAGCAAAACAGTAGCACAGGTAGGGGCTCATACACTTGTCAAACGAGGTTTTAGGACTAGTTCTTACTCGTGCATTATTATGTGCAGATTTCACTTCGATGGTGTCTCCAAGAAGGTTGCATCATCATCCCTAAATCCGTCAAAGCCGAGAGAATTGAAGAAAACGCGAATGTACGCTATGCTGTCTTGATCATCTGACCTTAGAATATGTATGTATTTGTTGGATGATATCCTTTGGATTTTAATGTATCATGCAGATTTTCGACTTCGAGCTGACATCCCAGGAAGTCGATGCCGTCAAAGCCCTCGAAGACGGCACCAGAACTTGCTGGGACCCCAACTCTGTGACACACTAGTTATTGTGTTTTGCTCTTGCTGTACAGCATGCAAGCGATCGCAATGCTCCACAATGGCCTGATGTCGGTAGTGGGCAACTCCTCCGAGACAATTTGTGTTATGGATGAACAGGCTAATACACGTCTTGATTTTGGGAGTGTCAAGTTTCGTGATTCTTTTTCCGCTTCATCCCCTGTATTTTCGTCTGGATGCCGGAGTATCAGACTATCATGTACTAAGAATACCACGAACAGACACAGAACATGTACCAAAGGTGCAGCCTATTATTTCATTGTTCTTTGTCCTCTATATATGTACTAGCAGCGCCTTATTTCGATGCGCCGATAGATATACCAGGCACTTGACTTTCGAAAATGAAAATGAATGGGACATCCACCATAACCGTGTTGAATGGAAGAATGCTACTTGTGACAATGGAACAAGCAAGAGCTGTAGAATCCAGACAATCTCGGCGTCGAAGAGGATGTCGCAACACATATATTACCTTTCACACAGTATGTATTTCACTAAAAAGTAAACGAGGGATGAATGGTTGTAACCCTTCAGCGTTGCCCACGATGCGCCTTGGTGCTCTTGGCGGAGCTAAGTTCAGTTGCATCGTGCTTCTCATGACCTCGGAAGCGGAACTGTCGAGGAACAGCGGGCCCGTCGCTGCTTAACACGGGCGCTTACCGCTCCTCGTTAAGAGGATGTGGTCAACTTCCCGGCCGGTGGGCTATCTGTCACATTTGTGTGTGTGTGTGTGTGTGTGTGTCGAGTTGGCAGGCTCAAACCTACCCGGCATTCAGCCTAAATGCCGTTCAATACTACACAATATTAGAATCAGAATCCAAAAATCTAGGAGTGAAGGTCCTAGAACTACGACGTAAATCCAGCAACATACAATGTCAAAATCAGGAATCCAATCTTGACGGCCCGACAGACCATCGAGCTAAGCGGTAGATCGACATGTTCAGGAGCTTGCCAGACGAATATTTCTTGGCCATCATACAAGCTGCTACTCTGGTCCTAACCTTCAAGGGCATCTACAGTATAGTCTCGTTGATCGACTCTGATTTCGACTCAGCGGTAAACACTGGACTCAGTATTCTAGCCAGTCAGAATGAATAGCGCCGACTGTCTGGCCATACCGGTACGCAAACGATATCTCCACTGTTAAAGGTTTCAGCATGCACAAATTCAATATCCTCCGTCAATGTTGTCACATGTACACCTGAATGGGTACCAGGATTATCCATGGTCTTATACCGAGGAGCCTTTTGTCGTTGGCTCGTGAACAACCTTTGGGTTACTTTGCCACTAACGTTTGCTGAATGGAGGGGCCTATCGTCCCCCTTTCCTGTTCTCGGGAGTTTTTCAATGTTTCGTGAAGGACAGCACAGATATCCTTAGGATCCATTGAAACAGCTCGTAATAGTCCTCGTGGATAAACAGTATTCCTTACCAGAAGCCAGTAACTCTGCTCACCCGCTTGTCGTAACCTTTCGGAAAAGGCAACTTCCCTTCGATCTCCATACTGCTTCTGCGTTGGCATCATTGGTGACGTACCGCTCCACGAGGAGTGTGGTAAATGCCAAGCCGCGCCCACACGTCAGCAGATCTGTATCGTTGAGGTTACATTCTTGATAACTGCCAAGCCGATATGCACGATGGTTTTTATTATTGCTATTTCAACGCCCCTTGGCTTGGTTCCAGTTTTCAGAGAATTCCAGCTGGCTGGTGACTGCGAAGTTGCCCTTGGCTAGAATTGCGACGAGACGGTGTCAACAGCTGTTTCAGAATTATTTAATTTTTTATGATAACTATGACAGTCTTTTTGATGCACAAAACCTTTTATACTAATAGTTATATAGGGTTCCCCATTATTCCCGGTTCCAACCAGAAATAAGCTCGGGAGCCGGGAAACCTGGGACCGGAAGGTTTACCGTACATCCCCGTCGGACCCAGGCGTCCGCTACTAGTACTAGCCCCGCTAGTGCCATCTCCCAGAGCCTGCGCTTGAATGCCTACTTTGTCGATCCTCTCGTTTGTCATGAATTCCGGGGACTTCTTGTGTGTTCGTGATATCTGACGCGCAATTTGACTCTTGAAGGCGTAGTACTGCGTGTTCTGCTCGCGGTTTCCGCCGTACATCCAACGTGGGCCGTGTTCTACGGTGGTGAGCAGGATACCACCGTTTACCCTTGATACAAGTAGTTTCCCTTACAGAAAAGTGTACTGAACTCTTGTCGATGTACCTCTGAATAAAGTGTATTTCGTGGGTGATACGTATCGCCACCTGTGGCATGTGGTCGTCGTGTGCTCGGTTGTGAGAACGGCTAGTGAGATGTCGCACAGGTGTATGCTGCTCTTTGTCTTCTCTATGTATACGGGCAGCATCTTATTCCGGTGCACTGATGGATATACCAGGCATTTGACATTCGAAAATACTAATGAATGGGACATTCACCATAGCAGTGTTGAATGGAAGGATGTTACCTGCGATAATGGAGCGAGCAAGAGCTTGGAAATTCAAGCTGGCTCCGTCAATAAGGATGTCGCAACGCACACCTTACCTTTCCCACAAAAAATGAAGTCTTTCTCCTTCTTTTACTATGAATGGTCTTCAAGTCATGGCGGCGGAATCAGGCTCGTCAACGAAGATGATGAACTGGAATTGGGATTCGGCACGACTAATCCACAGTTCATGGTGGACGATGGCAGTGGTCTGGACTGGAAAACCGGCAGCACTATCGATTACAAGCAATGGCTTCGTATCAAGGTCGACATCAACTGGGGTGTAAGCACTTTCACGGCTACACTTATCCGTGTGGACGATAGTCATGAGATTGAGGAATACAGTGGAACCCTAAAAGGACCTCAGAAACCCATCAAGAAACTGGCCTGGGCCGACATTCATTCTAACGATTGGTATCGGAATACCAATATGTACATGCGTATTTGCAGTGTCCGTTACGAGATAAGTTGCTCTTCTGGACAAGAATTCGACGAGCAACAAGACAAGTGTGCCAACTGCCAAGAAGGAACATTTAGCAGTGATGGAGAACAATGTGTTGATTGTGCTCCCGGAAAAAGCAGTGGCAAAGGATCAACCAGCGAAAACGGCTGTACGGTGTGCGACGCTGGGAAGTATGGTCCTGGAGGAAGTGTTTGCAAAAATTGTCCTGCGGGGAAGAGTAGTGATGAAGAATCCGAAAGCCAAAATGACTGTACAGTGTGCGACGCCGGAAAATATAGTTCTGAAGGAAGTGTTTGCAAAGATTGTCCTGCTGGGAAGAGTAGTGATGAAGAATCTGTGAGCGAAAATGACTGTACAGTGTGTGACGCTGGGAAATATGGTCCTGGAGGAAGTGTTTGCAAAAATTGTCCTGCTGGGAAGAGCAGTGATGAAGAATCTGTGAGCGAAAATGACTGTACGATTTGCGACGCCGGAAAATATAGTTTTGGAGGAAGTGTTTGCAAAGATTGTCCTGCTGGGAAGAGTAGTGATGAAGAATCTGTGAGCGAAAATGACTGTACAGTGTGCGACGCCGGAAAATATAGTTCTGAAGGAAGTGTTTGCGAAAATTGTCCTGCTGGGAAGAGTAGTGATGAAGAATCTGTGAGCGAAAATGACTGTACAGTGTGCGACGCCGGAAAATATAGTTCTGGAGGAAGTGTTTGCAAAAATTGTCCTGCTGGGAAGAGCAGTGATGAAGAATCTGTGAGCGAAAATGACTGTACGATTTGCGACGCCGGAAAATATAGTTCTGGAGGAAGTGTTTGCGAAAATTGTCCTGCTGGGAAGAGTAGTGATGAAGAATCTGTGAGCGAAAATGACTGTACAGTGTGCAACGCCGGAAAATATAGTTCTGGAGGAAGTGTTTGCAAAGATTGCCCTGCTGGGAAGAGTAGTGATGAAAAATCTGTGAGCGAAAATGACTGTACAGTGTGCGACGCCGGAAAATATAGTTCTGAAGGAAGTGTTTGCGAAAATTGTCCTGCTGGGAAGAGTAGTGATGAAGAATCTGTGAGCGAAAATGACTGTACGGTGTGCGCCGCTGGGAAGTATGGTCCTGGAGGAAGTGTTTGCAACGATTGTCCTGCTGGGAAGAGCAGTGATGAAGAATCTGTGAGCGAAAATGACTGTACGATTTGCGACGCCGGAAAATATAGTTTTGGAGGAAGTGTTTGTAAAGATTGTCCTGCTGGAAAGAGTAGTGATGAAGAATCCGAGAGCCAAAATGACTGTACAGTGTGCGACGCCGGAAAATATAGTTCTGAAGGAAGTGTTTGCGAAGATTGTCCTGCTGGGAAGAGTAGTGATGAAGAATCTGTGAGCGAAAATGACTGTACAGTGTGCGACGCCGGAAAATATAGTTCTGGAGGAAGTGTTTGCGAAAATTGTCCTGCTGGGAAGAGTAGTGATGAAGAATCTGTGAGCGAAAATGACTGTACAGTGTGCAACGCCGGAAAATATAGTTTTGGAGGAAGTGTTTGCAAAGATTGTCCTGCTGGGAAGAGTAGTGATGAAGAATCTGTGAGCGAAAACAACTGTACAGTGTGCGACGCCGGAAAATATAGTTCTGAAGGAAGTGTTTGTAAAGATTGCCCTCCAGGAAAGAGTAGTGACGAGGAATCCGAAAACGAAGATGATTGTACGAGCTGCCAACCGGGTAAATATGGTAGCGGAGGTACTCGGTGTAAAGATTGTCCTGCAGGGCAGAGTACGGAACGGGGTTCCGAAACCAAGGATGACTGCACAGTATGCGAAGCTGGAAAGTATAGCATGGGAGGAACGGAATGTCGTTCTTGTCCTGCAGGAGAAGTTAGCGTGAATGGGGCTACAGAAGAGAGTGCGTGTTTTGTTCCGACAAATTCCCCCACGTCAACATCTACACAGACTTCGTCGTCGTCGGAAACAGGAAGTCAAACACCGTCTCCTTCGAACAGTGCTTCTGTATCCTCCTCGATAACACCCAGTTACACCGGCTCATCCACCGAGACCGGCACGCCTTCACCCTCTTTGAGTGGAAGTACAAGTGTTACAACAAGCCCTAGTCGTACGGTTTCCAGTTCAACCAGTGCTACAGGGAGCCCCTCATATACACGAAGTCCATCGGTTTCGATTAGCCCTTCCAGCTCTCCGACTGCTTCTCACACCTCAACAACGACGGGATCACCAACAATATCGACGACAACCTCCCCTTCCATGTCGTCTTCATCAACAATTTCATTGAGTGCTACTTTTGCGCTGAGTCCGTCAAAGCCGGGAACACCCTCTCCTTTAGCCACCATTGCCGACGATGAATCGTCCCAAGCAGCGGAATCACCAAAACCCACTATGGAACAGGAGGCAGTCGAACTACTAGGACCATTTCTTGCTGTTGTTGTCGTTGTGTTTCTACTGGTTGTATTATACATACGGAGGCGTAACAAACGCTTCATCCGATCTCAGAGAGGCTATGAAGATCTTTTTGCTGCACAGCTTGGAACTGCCGTACAACAATTGAAACCAAGTGGATATTTTGCCTCGAATGGTGATTCCTCACATTCCACTGCTACGACTGGCGTCGACCTGGCTCACGTGAATCCGTTGGTTACCCGAACGAATCCATCTTTCCATACTTCACCTGTGCAGAGCGTAGAGGCGAAAGAAAAGCTGGTGCAACATGTTTCTTTCTTGGCTATCCCTCAACACCAAGGTGAATCCAGTGACGTTGCCCCCACGATTACGTTCGTGGACCCTCAAAGTAAACAAGCTGGTTCCTCAAGCAAATTGCAATTAGTGTCCGCAAAAGCACCCGAACTTCGCTCCAGGGAAAAGTCGAGCGAAAAACAGCCTTCTTTACAAGTTGCATTGGCGAGCGCCGTTGATTCTAGCAACGTTCCCAGGCTGGACCAGGCCAAATTAAAGCTGCGGGTTTGGAAAGCAAAGTTGTTTGCAGAACCACCCCCACTCGTTGAGGTCGAAACAAAAACGGAAGAGCATACACGGGAGACTCCTTCCTCGGCAAGTGTCGATGAATGTTCCGCGTCAACAACGAGTAGTAGCAGGAATCAGTTGTCGTTGCAGGCAAGAAATACTCTCATTCAAAGTCATTCCTTCCGTAGTTCGAAGAAAGAGTTCTCCCCCACGTTACCGCAGTACAAGTCAAGCCCCGCTAGCACTACACACATAAAGGCCTCGAAGAACCTACGTGCGCTGAACACGTCCTTGTACAAAGGCGCTGCCGGGAAGAAACATGCGGGGGGAACCAACCTTCAGTCAAGGCAAAACCCTGGAAGTCACTCTTCGTACGACAGTAGTTCATCTTAATATGCGAATGAACAACTCCAACTCCCTGTTTCCATCCAGTCCTGACAATGTACATTACATGCATGTTAGTTTTCTTGAAGTTCTGGCCACTTTGTCAAGTTGCTGCCAACTTGCTGTAAACACTACTGTCTGTATCTGGTACCAGGGACTTCTTATGTGCTAATCACACTTCTAGCGTGCGTAGCTAACCTCTGCCAGTTTTCTGTTTGCCTCGCGAACCGATGGTGCGCACTTTGACTTTGAAATTCGAAGAGCCTCAACCCTTCAAAGTTCATTGGTCATCTCAATACAATTGTACAAAGCGCTTCCCAAGAACGAACACGAAAACACACCACGTTTAGAACTCTACTAGCACGGTACAACAACCGGTACCCTGTATGATACAGCGTGACAAAAATGCACAGTTTTTCGCGGTGTGCATGAACAAATCCTACTTGATCCTATTGAAAGAGGTAGGGAATGGTCACTCTTCCGTACCGTTGTACGTGATACGTGGGCCCTGGGCCCGTTGCAGGAAGCTGCATCCCCAACGTTTGTACAATGATGCAACGCCACCCCACTTGTCACATTCTTCACTTGCTTCTGCACGACTACAGTTCATACCATATATTTAGAAGCACATCCGTTAAAGAACCCCCGCGCGAGTAACGCTGCGTTTCCTACATTCAATGCTTCGACGTGTGGGCGCTTGTATTCTACGGTACAACCCTGATAGCATACAGAACACTGTGGTGAAATCGTGTCCATCGAACTGTTACTAAAAGGGTGTCGTTTTCGTGATACTGATTGTCTCGTGTGCGGTGTGTGGTGGTAGTGTGCGCTTTACATCCACTGTACCGGTACATTGCCACCTTGTCAGGCGCGAGAATGCACCGGCTGTTCTTCGCGCTCTTTACATGTATGTGCACAAGCAGCGTCTTATTTCGGTGCACTGATGGATATATCAGGCATTTGACATTCGAAAATACTAATGAATGGGACATCCACCATAGCAGTGTTGAGTGGAAGAATGACACCTGCGATAATGCAACGAGCAAGAGCTTGGAAATTCAAGCTGGCCCCGTCAATAAGGATGTCGCAACGCACACCTTACCTTTCCCACAAAAAATGAAGTCTTTCTCCTTCTTTTACTATGAATGGTCTTCAAGTAATGGCGGTGGAATAAGGCTCGTCAACGAAGATGATGCACTGGAATTGGGATTCGGCACGGATAATCCACAATTCATGGTGGACGATGGCAGTGGTATGGACTGGAAAACCGGGAACAATATCGATTACAACCAATGGCTTCGTATCAAGGTCGACATTGATTGGGATTCAACTACTTTTACGGCTGAGTTGATCCGTGTGGACGATAGTCACGTGATTAAGCAATACAGTGGAGCCCTCAACGGACCTCAGAAACCCATCAAGACACTGGCTTGGGCTGATATTAATGGTAACGATTGGTATCGGAATAGCAATATGTACATGCGTATTTGCAGCGTCCGCTACGAGATAAGTTGCTCTTCTGGGCAAGAACTCGACGAGCAACAAGACAAGTGTGCCAACTGCCAAGAAGGAACATTTAGCAGTGATGGAGAACAATGTGTTGATTGTGGCCCCGGAAAAAGCAGTGGCAAAGGATCAACCAGCGAAAACGACTGTACGGTGTGTGACGCTGGGAGGTATGGTCCGGGAGGAAGTGTTTGCAAAAATTGTCCTGCTGGGAAGAGTAGTGATGAAGAATCGGTGAGCGAAAATGACTGTACGGTGTGCGACGCCGGAAAATATAGTTCTGGAGGAAGTGTTTGCAAAGATTGTCCTGCGGGAAAGAGTAGTGATGAAGAATCTGTGAGCGAAAACAAGTGCACAGTGTGCGACGCCGGAAAATATAGTTCTGGAGGAAGTGTTTGCGAAGATTGTCCTGCTGGAAAGAGCAGTGATGAAGAATCTGTGAGCAAAAACAAGTGTACAGTGTGCGACTCCGGAAAATATAGTCCTGGAGGAAGTGTTTGCAAAGATTGCCGTGCCGGAAAGGGTAGTCAAGAGGGCAGTGGAAGCGACGAGGACTGTACCATCTGTGGCGCTGGAACATATAGCTCCGGGGGGACCAAATGCCTTATCTGTCCCAAGCGAAAGATCAGCTATCCTGGAGCTAGAGGACAAGACGATTGCTTCGTGCCACCCAGGGCGCGGCGTCCTCAGGACCCACGCAGAAGCGTCAAAGTAAAATCAGAGAAATACTGTAGCTGTTATATTTAGGGATTCTTATTGTTCATGTGTGTGATGTTTTGTAGAAGGAAGAAGACTGAGTCGGTGAGCTAGCGTACTTCGATGACCGGAGTCGCTGCCACGGCGAACTGCTTGCACGTCTCCTGACTGTTATGTTGATTGGTAGCCGGGACACACGACAGCCACGCAGGAACGGATTGATCCACCTGCCACGACGATTCGTAAAACATCTAGGGCATGCGAGGAGGGAAAATACAACGCATCAAGTGTGGGAGAAACTTAATCTGTCTACCAGGAGAAATTGTTGGTAGTGGAGGCACTAAAGATAACGCATAGGTTGTTCCGGCCGCAATAGGGACCTGCCAACGAATGTGGAATGGCACTCCGTCGCATCGCATCAACCACCCGCTGACGCATACCGAGCTACTTGAACTTTTACATAGTGCGCTCTCACTTCTAGTGGATCTTTGCTGTGGTTTGCTATGGCTATCTGTTACTCTTTGTAGAATGCCCTGAATGCCGCATAACCCCCACATAGCTCCAACTTCCACTTCCACGAAGCTGGGTCAAGAATAATACCGTAATGAAATTACAAATACATTGAGCGTACAAAATGATGGGCCAGAAGAGGATTTATACACTTTGGTGATAGTTCGTCGCATGGATTTCTGCAGCACCAGTAACCAGAGTTGGAGTGGGCCTGAGGAGTCGCACGATAGTAACTTCTAGTTGTGCGGCATTGCCGCCATGGATTGTGTGCCGTTCCATGATGGTGATCCGCTGCTCATACGGTGTAATACCCCTTCTTCCAGCATACGTGTTTTATAGATCTTCCAACGAAATTAAGGTGGGGGGTGTTTATGAAGATCAGGCATACTTAGTACATATGCATGCCGAGCGAGACAAGATGTCGCACACACTGTTCTTTGTTCTCTTTTTATGCACCACCAGCTTCGCTTTTCGATGCGTGGATGGATATACAGTGCACTTGACGTTCGATGATGAAAGCGAATGGGACATCGACCATGACAGCGTGGAGTGGACGGATGCCACCTGTGACAATGGAGAGAGCAAGAGTTTGGAAATCCAAGCCGACAATGTCGTTCAGGATGTCGCAACACATACTCTACAATCCCCTCAAAAGCTCAAGTCCTTTTCCTTCTTTTTCTATGAATGGCATAATAGCCAGGGAGGTGGAATCCGGCTTATCGACGAGAACGACGAATATGAGGTTGGAGCAGGCACGAATAATCCACAAGTCATGGCGGACGACGGTAGTGGTCTTATATTCGTAACTCCGAGATATGACACTGATATTGACTATCCTCAGTGGCTGCAAATGATGGTGAACATGGACTGGAGCTCGAATTCTTTCACCCTAACATTGAACCGGGTGAGCGACAACACTGAGATTGCGCAACACCAAGGGACTCTGAATGGCCCTAGGTTGCCAATAAAAAAACTTGCCTGGGCTCCCCTTAACCTGTACGATTGGTACGCAGGCAGAAATATGGATATGCGTATCTGCAGTGTCCGCTACGAGATAACTTGCTCCTCTGGGCAAGAATTCGATGAGCAACAAAACCAGTGTGTTGGTTGCCCACGAGGAACTTTTGGTGGTGATGGCGAAAAATGTGTTGATTGTCCTCCAGGAAAAAGCAGTGGCAAAGGGTCCAAGAGCGAAAATGACTGTAAAATCTGCAATCCCGGGAAATATAGCTCTGGAGGAAGTGTTTGCAGAGATTGCCCTGCCGGAAAGAGTACTAGTACTGATGAAGAATCTGAGAGCGAAGATGACTGCACGAATTGCCCACCTGGTAAATATAGTACCGCAGGTTCTCGGTGTAAACATTGTCCTCCAGGAAAGAGTAGTGATGGAGCATCTGATAACCAGGATGATTGTACGATTTGCGACGCGGGGAAGTATAGCCCTGGAGGAAGCATTTGCAAGGATTGTCCTGCGGGAAAGGGTGGGGATAAAGGATACGAAAACGAGGATGACTGTAGAGTCTGCGCCGCCGGGAAATATAGCTCCGGAGGAGGTGTTTGCAATGATTGTCCTCCAGGAAGAAGCAGTGACAAAGGATCCACGTGTGAAAATGACTGTATCATCTGCAACGCTGGCAAATACAGCTCTGGAGGAAGTGTGTGCAAAGATTGTCCTGCTGGGAAGAGTAGCAGTGAAGAATCGGTGAGCGAAAACAACTGTACGATTTGCGCCGCCGGAAAATATAGTTCTGGAGGAAGCGTTTGTAAAGATTGCCCTCCAGGAAAGAGTAGTGACGAGGAATCCGAAAACGAGGATGATTGTACGAGCTGCCAACCTGGTAAATATAGTAGCGGAGGTACTCGGTGCAGAAATTGTCCTGCAGGGCAGAGTACCGAACGGGGGTCCGAAACCAAGGAAGACTGTACAGTATGCGAAGCTGGAAAGTATAGTATGGGAGGAACGGAATGTCGTTCTTGTCCTGCAGGAGAAGTTAGCGTGAATGGGGCTACAGAAGAGAGTGCGTGTTTTGTTCCGACAAATTCCCCCACGTCAACATCTACACAGACTTCGTCGTCGTCGGAAACAGGAAGTCAAACACCGTCTTCTTCGAACAGTGCTTCTGTATCCTCTTCGATAACACCCAGTTACACCGGCTCATCTACCGAGTCCGGAACGCCTTCACCCTCTTTCAGTGGAAGCACGACTGTTACACCAAGCCCTAGTCGTACGGTTTCCAGTTCAACCAGTGCCACACGGAGCCCCTCATATACACGAAGTCCATCGGTTTCGATTAGCCCTTCCAGTTCTTCGACTGCTTCTCACACCTCAACAACGACGGGATCACCAACAATATCGACGACAACCTCCCCTTCCATGTCGTCTTCATCAACAATTTCATTGAGTGCTACTTTTGCGATCAGTCCGTCGAAGCCGGGAACACCCTCTCCTTTAGCCACCATTGCCGACGATGAATCGTCCCAAGCAGCGGAATCACCAAAAACCACTATGGAACAGGAGGCAGTCGAACTACTAGGACCATTTCTTGCTGTTGTTGTCGTTGTGTTTCTACTGGTTGTATTATACATACGGAGGCGTAACAAACGCTTCATCCGATCTCTGAGAGGCTATGAAGATCTTTTTGCTGCACAGCTTGGAACTGCCGTACAACCATTGAAACCGAGTGGATATTTTGCCTCGAATGGTGATTCCTCACGTTCCACTGCTACCAGTGGCGTCGACCTGGCTCACGTGAATCCATTGGCTACCCGAACGAATCCATCTTTCCATACTTCACCTGTGCAGAGCGTAGAGGCGAAAGAAAAGCGAGTGCAACATGTTTCTTTCTTGACCATCCCTCAACACCAAGGTGAATCCAGTGACGTTGCCCCCACGATTACGTTCGTGGACCCTCAAAGTAAACAAGCTGGTTCCTCAAGCAAATTGCAATTAGTGTCCGCAAAAGCACCCGAACTTCGCTCTGGGGAGAAATCGAGCGGAAAACGGCCTTCGTTACAAGTTGCATTGGCGAGCGCCGTTGACTCTAGCAACGTTCCCAGGCTGGACCAGGCCAAATTAAAGCTGCGGGTTTGGAAAGCAAAGCTGTTTGCAGAACCACCCCCACTCGTTGAGGTTAAAACAAAAACGGAAGAGCATACACGGGAGACCCCTTCCTCGGCAAGTGTCGATGAATGTTCCGCGTCAACAACGAGTAGCAGCAGGAATCAGTTGTCGTTGCAGGCAAGAAATACTCTCATTCAGAGTCATTCGTTCCGTAGTTCGAAGAAAGAGTTCTCCCCCACGTTACCGCAGTACAAGTCAAGCCCCGCCAGCACTACACACATAAAGGCCTCGAAGAACCTACACGCGCTGAACACGTCCTTGTACAAAGGCGCTGCCGGGAAAAAACATGCGGGTGGAACCAACAGTCAGTCAGGGCAACATCCTGGAAGTCACCCTTCGTACGACAGTAGTTAAGCTTTTTATTTGTCCTACGATTCATTTCATACGCGAATGAACAACTCATTACTTTCAATCCTGATTACACATATCATATCATGATG
Organism: Halocafeteria seosinensis; assembly: GCA_001687465.1. Taxonomy (NCBI): domain Eukaryota; class Bigyra; order Bicosoecida; genus Halocafeteria; species Halocafeteria seosinensis. The sequence continues at coordinate 14,254 of LVLI01000061.1, read as the reverse complement.
TATGATATGTTGGTTTTCTTGAAGTTCTGGCCACTTTGTCAAGTTGCTGGCTGGTTTGTCAACCACAAAAGGTCGTACTTTTGGATTCTCTCCACATACGACCTTCGTTTGTTGTCGGAGACCACCCAGTCCTCCGTCCTCCTTCTCTCTGAGGCTCGGCATTGGTGGCGGCCTCGGTGATCCAAGATCCGAGAGCGCCTCTTCCCAGCGTAACTCGTGTATTTTAGCGTCTTTGGGTCGGTTGACAGCGTCTCGAGACAATGCAGCCTCATTCTTACAATTCTTCATCATCCTCGTCGTCTTTATTTAATAAAGATTCTGCGGTTTTCCCTCCTTCCCGAGGAAAAGAGGAGGAAGAAACGAAGAAGACCCACGATTCCCAAGGTTTATTACGGTCTCCAGAGCCTCGTGGACGTCCACGACGCTCCGAAAGTGTGAATAAAATGCTGCGTGCCAAGGAAAAAGAGCGTCGAGCACGGCATTTCAGTGCAAATGGACGAGGAAGCCCGGATTCGGAGACCAATTCCTCGTCTCCTCAAGACAATATTCGCTCGGAACGTGTGACTCGTTTATTGGAGTATTTTGCCAGTAAAGATTCCGGGGAGACCTCCCCCATGGCAGAGGCATACGCCTCTGTATCGCGGCGTCGAATGCTCGGCTCATGGGATGCTCTGGGAGGCAGGAATCCAAGCACAGAGCATCCAAAAGCTACCACGACAACCTCTAAAGCTACTACAAAAGGCGGTATTCAACGCTATGGAAGCCACAGTTTGAGCCCAACTTCGTCTCACAGTAGTGAAAGCAGCACTAGTGCAGCTGGTACCAGCAGGTACGCTGCTCGCCCTTACCCAGTATCTTCGTCCTCCGCGGAGCAATTACGAGCTGAGCCGAGAGCTGTACAGAAGGCGTCGTCTCCTCCGCCGATACCGTCACACAAGGGAGAGACTCATACTCACCTCTCCCCGAGAACTGCAGCGTTTGCCGAGCGCTACAAGACGGGGAGCCCTGGAGCTGTCAGTCCACCGAAACATTTGAGCCATCATAGCCCAAGAAGCCCAGTGTACGGTGGTAATTATGACACTCAACGAGCTTCTCAGCAGGGGATGATACGGGAACTCTCGGATAAGGTCGAACAGCTTCAAGCTCGCTTGACGGAGCTATCGGTGGGAGAGAAAACTAGAGCGAGGCATGCGCGTTCTCCTGACGTCTATGACACAGAGAGATCTGAAGAACCAGACCTGGAATACAAGCTCAGTGTGACCGAGTCTGCGAGGAAGGAACAAGAGCATCGAGACCGTGTGTTGATTGAGGATATGCAGAAAACCATCCAGAGTCTTCGCGAAAAATGCGAATCTTGTGAAAGGGCCCGACGCGATGAACGAGCCGAAAACCAAGCACTCAATCGTCTGACCGCTCATCGAGTGGAGACTATGTACAAGCGTATCGATGAGGTTCTTCCAGTGGAAACGATGTCTGCAGCGGATACCAGCCCTGCTCCCGAGAAAGAGTCGAGCGCACATGAAAGGCTTGAGAATGGTTTGAGAACTCTCGACAAGAAGGTGAAGCTAATCTCCCAGGAATTAAACACACAATGTAGAGAAAATAAGGGCCTTCAGCAACAGATTGAGGAGCTAAGAACAGAGTTATACAGCACAGAGAATGGTTTGCAGGACAAAACAGCACTTGTTACTGCCAATGGTGGGCGGAGAGAGCCAGAAAAGGGAATTAAAGACCAGCACGCAGAGAATGAAAACCTTCGCAAACAAATTGACGAAGCACAAAAAGAACTCTCCGAAAGTAACAGCCGGTTACAGGAGGCACGGCGTGAAGCTGAACAGCATCGCCAGGTGAGCGACGAGAGACTTCAAGAGTTATCAGAAGATGCCGCCAGAGTTAAACAGGAAAACCAGAAGCTACGGCAAGAGGTAGAAGGCGTTAGGCAAACACATGGCGAAGAGTCGGGGCGAGAGACGGAATTAAAGCAACGTGTAGAGGAACTAGAGAGTGAGCTTGCTCGAAGAACTAACAAATGGGAGTCATGGAAACTATTAGGATATAGAACTACGGACAGTTGCAGGCAAGTCGCTGCAACTTTGAAGCATACTCTATTTGATTTGAGAAATGATTGTAAGTGTGACTTCGAAAATATCCTGAATTTGCTTGGGGACTGTAGGGTACCTCTGGATCGCTTGGTTGAGCAAAGCAAGCGCTTAGGTAGCTCAGACAACAACGAACTAAAAGAAAGCGCGGGGGCACAACAGAAATATACTGCTCTTCCAGCGCTTCAGAGTGGGACGGAAAATAGTCCTCCGCAGCTATACGTAAACGACGATTGGAAAAATGAAGCTAGGCAGACTTGTTGGTTACTTCTGGATTTATTCGAAGACGTGAGGCAGCAGGAGGATGATGCACGGACTGCATCCGCATTGCAGGGTGTGCAGGAACGCTTGTTCAAATGCGTACAAGATCAGCAACAGCTAGTCCTTCAGACTAAGAGGATCATTGCTGGGAAAAATGCAAGATTGGAACAATTGGAGCATAGGATGCGTACGTCGGACAAGGAGCTGGAGGATGTGAGGGCTTCCTTGTATCGCATATCTGAGGTCAGCGGAGAAGCTTCCCTGAAAAGTGAAGTCGAAACTGTGATACAGAAGTTTCAGGAAATGAAGGAAAACCTTAACGCAAGTCGTGAAGCAGTCTCTGCGAAGGAAGAAGAACTTAGAGAATATTCTGATCAACTAAAGGCTGAAAGGACTACTGTTTGCGATATGCAAGAGTACAATGACTCGCTACGAGAGACCGTGCGTAAATTGGAATCGAAGCTGGAGGATATGCGAAATACAGCTGAAGAAGAGAGACGGAAACTCATGGAGCAATTAGACGATAAAGAAGTGCACATCAATGCCCTTAAAACCAAATTAGAAGATACGACCTCCTCTCTCAACGAAGAAAGCAAGAAACTCACTTCTGCTCACGCATCCATTCATTGTATTCGATCTAAAGTGTATCGCACGTCAGACGAACTTACAGAGGGCTATCAGGACGTCGTTGTACAGCTCTGTAATCTCCAGCAGAAATTACAGCGTTTAGAAAACCGGCAGGCAGACGCTTCTGCCCTTATGCTACACTCTTTTAGAGACACCAAAGGTCAGACGAAAAAGAAAGAGGAACAGCTGCGAAGCAAACAAACCGTGGTGACCCAGCTGGAGACGGAAAAGGAGGAGTTGATTGCAGAACGAAGCGAGAGCAAAGAGAAAATGAAAGAACTGCAAGAACTTAACAGCGAGCAGGAACAAAAGCTGTCTGACCTGACCGACCAGAGGTCTACGCTGGAGGCTCGCATTGAGGAACTGCAAGAGTCGGTGTCTGATAAAACGCACATGCTGGAGGAAGAAAGGGCCCAATTGAGATCCGAACTTTTGCAGGAACGATCAGAGAAAGAAAACGCGAGGAGTGATGTGCAAACGATGTCCAAGAAAATCGAGGAATTAGAGACTTCGAATGCAGAACTACGAGAAGAAAATGAAAAAGCTGTCTCTGATCACAAAACAGCTATGAGTGAATTGGAGACCGCAAGATTGTCCAAGCGAAAGCTTCAGGAAGCACTTGGGATTGAACCTGAGAATATGGCAGAGGACCAATACGGTGAAGAGACTGCCGAAAGAGCCGATTCTGGGACACCTCCTGCAAGACTTGGAACTTTTGGTAGCGTCCGGACTCCCTCCCAGTCGGCGGAAACTGCCGAGTCCGACGATATCGCACAAAGGGTGGTCACATTGAAGCAAGACTTGCAGGAGTTAAGACAGACAAAGCAACAGCTGGAAACAGAGAAAGAGGATAGTGCTAGGCAAGTGCGCGAAACTACTGATAAGGTGGAAGAGCTTGACCGCAGAATTAAGGAGACGACTGAAAGAAATAAATCCTTAGAGGACAAGTGCCGTACCATCGAAGTGCGGGAGCATGAACTGACTGAAAGGAACGACGAACTGTCGAAGGAACTTGCTGAAGTTAAACAACATGTGACCAAGTCTGAAGAGGAAAATAAAATCCTAAATAGGAAGTTAGAAATATCGAAGTCAAGTCTCTCCTCACAAAAGGAGAGCTACAAGGCTAAAATTAATGAATTGGAGAATGAATTAGAGCAGCTCAAGTCGCGAGACCTCAATCAAAAGCAGAAAGACGAGCGGTTGGAGCAGTTGATCAGCGAGTTGAATGAGGAAAAACGGGAGAAGTCGCAGAAGGAAAAAGACTGTGAGGATCTTGAAGGACGGCTCCGTCAGGTAAATCAGCAGCGTCAAAAGCAAATGAGATCGTGCTCCGAACGCGCCTCTCAACTCAAAACAGAGCTCAGAATGGTGAAAACGAAGAATTCCGATCTACTACAGCTAATGAATGCCATCTCTACACAGGAACAGCGCCATTTTACACATTTGCGCAAGTGTCTCGACCCATCAATGAGGCATTTTGTGGAAGTTTTTCCTGTGTTGAACACTATCGACGCCGGAGTCGACACAATGGGGAAGAAAATAGACTCATGTTCAAGTTGCCTAAATGACGTATCAGCTAAGTTTTCTGAGAAAGTCAATGGCCTTCGTAAGAAACTAGACAGGCAAAAGAAGCTCAACGAGTCGTATTTTGACAGTTCTAACCGAGTAACTGTACTGGAGGAGGAAAATTTGTCCCTGCAAGAAACGATAAAGACGAAGAATAACAACATAGAAGAACTTCAGCGCGAGATACAGCAGCTGCAAGACAAGGATCAAGCGCTGCAGGTACTGAAAGAACGAAATGAATCCGTCGAGAGGGAGCTCGAAGAGTATCGAACTAAGTTGGAAGAGAAAGACAATACCATGAGGGACATACAAAATGAGAAGGCGCAGTTAGAAGCATCGAACAACGAGCATGTAGAAGAGATTGCTCGGGTTAAGGAGGAAGCCGCAGACAAGGACTCCTCACATGAACGAAGCATGGACGAGGTACGAGCGGAGTATAGTGCAGAGATCAAGAGTCTCCAGGAGAGCAATCATTCAAAGAATCAGCACATTGAACAACTGCAGTCTGAAGTAGAAAATCTAAGCAAAGAAGTGGAAAACCTTAAATCTGTGAATCAACAACTAGAAGAAGAACAATCGACACTGGAGCAGAAGATAAGAGATGAAGAATCGAACCACGAGCAACGATTAGCAGCTCTACAGCAACAAGCGGAACAAGCCGAGCACCAAAATGCGCAAACTTCCGAATTGCAACAAAGCGTTGCACAGCTCAGAAACGAAAACTCTGACTTGCAATCGTACAACGCGTCACTGGAAAAAAGGCTGGAAGAAACAGAAAAAGCAAAGAAGAAAGCCGAAGAAGATCTTGAACAAGAGGCCGATGAGTCGAGGCAACACTTTGAAAACAAAATGCTTACGCTAAGGTCGTCGTTGCTGTCGCTCCAGAATGAAGCTCAAAGCGTCCACGATGAAGTCGAGCAAATAGCTGTCGAGCAGCGACGAATACTTGCTCAGATGCGCAGTGAACTGGAGGATAATGATCAAGCCCTCATTGGGGATACCGATAGACTATGTAGCTGGATGAAGAAGTACGAGCAAATGGTAGGCAAACTAACAGCCTCTCAACAGACAGTGCATGACCAACTCAGTCAGGAGAAGCAACAACATCAGGCACGAATAAGTGAACTTGAGCAAGAACTATATGAAATCAAGGAGGTAAATACTAGGATGGAAGAAGAACTCAGAAACGAGAAGAATACTCTAGCTGAAAAAGATGACCAGATTGCTACGTTGCAGAACCAAATAGAGAATCTGAAAGATAATGCAAGCACAAGCGAGTCCAAAATACAGGAATCAAACGAATTGTTGAGCAACGAAGTCAGCACTTTGAAGCAGGAGTTATTGGCACTCCACAACAGTCTTCAGCGTGCAAAGGCTTGTCGCGAAAATATGTATTCCCGTGTCCAAGCGTTTCAATCAACGGAAAAACAAGAAGCACATGCGGTTTCACAAAGTGTGCAAGAACTTCAGGAACTGTATATCGATGATACTACAAGAGTCCAAGGGTTCCTGAATACCCTAACTGGGTTGCTCAAGCAGAAAGGAGACGCTGACAAGGAGGAAAACGAAAGATTGCGAGAATCTTCCGCCAAATACTATAACGAATGTCGCTCGCTAAAGCAGCAACTCCAAGAATTAAAAGATGGTCAGGAAGTGGAAGAGCATGGGTACTCAAAATTGAGGGAGAGGCTGGAGGAGAAAGATGAGGAGCTTGGTCAGTACGAAGCGTTTGTGCACAGTTTTGCCAAACAGCTCCAAGCTATGGTTCAAGATTCCAGCTTTAGTATCGTGGAAAACGAGCAGAAGCTAGATTCTCAATTAGCAAAGCTAAACGCAGCCAAGATTACGGTTGATAGTCTCAGAGGGAAACCGCTTCGCATTAAAACTAGGAAGGCCGCCACGTCTGCCGCTTCTCCTCAACTTGCATCTCCGGAAAGGCCGATACTTCGCGGGTTTGGTCATTCTGCGGAAGGTTCAGAAGAACGAAAAACGTTTCCTCCCGAAAGTGTCCATCGAGGCCGTCATGAAGCGGAGGCAATTGAGGAGGCACCACCTAAGAAAGAAGATAGTTTGGGGGCACCGGTAGCGGAGGAAGTAGAAAGCAAACATGCTGAACAATTACCTCATACAGAAGAGGAAGCCGGCGAAGGTTTTGCAGAAGTTAGCTTGAGTGGAGAGGAGGAAGAGGAAGAATTGTCAGAAGATGTCATGGAGTTCATGTTGATGCTGCTTCATGGTTTCCGTTTCTTAAAGTACGCCAGCGGCATCTTATCAAAACCGCATGAGCGAGTATTTTGGCTGGATGTAAGCGGAAACTATCTCTTTTTCAGATGGGGAGTACCGGGTGATCATTCTTTCAATGACGATCGTACTGTTACGCTTGACGAGATTACAGAGATTACCAAAGGACGAGCGACGAAAACGCTACAAAAGAAGGGAAAACTTGAAAAGGATCCGCAATATTTGTCAATAGTTACTAGAGACAGAACCTTGGATATGGAGTTGGCTGACGAAGCTCAGAGAGACTGGATCCACAAAAACCTCAAGGACATTATCGAAACTCCTGGATTATTGCAAGACGCTTTAATGGCGCTGTTTCATTCTGGCCGTTTCCAGCCAGGGCAGTAGCTATCTTCGGCGAGCTAACCCCTACACCTCAAGAGCGTAGCCTGCTGTTCCCATTTCATTTCAAAGTACTTCGGATGCCGAAGTATATAAGCCTCCCCGTCGACTTGTACATATATAGGGGATTCTGTACCTGTCAGAAACTCAACATAAATGCTGCTTGCCCGAGCGAGTTGGTATACCCCTCCGAAGATAGCCCGTTCGCACCCCACAGCTGCGCCTAGCTGAGTTAGGGACCTCGCACCCACCAGTTCAAAGTTTGAGTCGCACTGTTCCCAAAACCCTGCCCTGTCTATGTTCAGGGTATTTCCATCTAGCTTCGTTTCCCCCATTGACGGCAGGGGGATCAAAGGGTCACGAGGGGCATTGGGAAATCTAACATATAATTTTTCGTAAGCGCTCCTGTCTAGCTTTTGCGCAATCTTCCAAAGTGGAACTCCTCCAGCATAAGACGGTACACTCAGAGAGATGATATTCTGCAGCGTACCAAGGGCAAACGGGTCTATTGGAGTGCCATTCAGCTTGAGGCTCGCGATCTTGGAAGATATCGGGGAGCATGGCGTGGCACTGTTGATCATTCCAGCTATTGCATAGACGATTTTGTTCAGTAAACGAAAGTTTGTTCTGTACATCTCTACGGCATAAACTAGCTTCGCATCGAGGCCTAAAGACGAGTAGTTTACACAATAACAGGATTCGGTAATTTCATCGCTATCCACTGCTTTGCCACCCTTTACCTGAGTAATGCAGCCACCATGTTCTCCTCTAACTCCAAATTCAGCCCTCCATATATCTGTTTGAACCCTCGCCGCGGCGCGTAATTGACGAACCCATTGCTGTATCCTATCATATCTCAAGAACCCGTACAAGTCAGGCGCTTGGGAACCCCATCCTAACACGTAGCTCAAGTCATTGCCCGTTCCAAGGGGTATAACTCCACACGGTATAAACGATAGATTCTCCTCAATTAATTTCTGTAGCACCCAGCACACAGACCCATCTCCTCCAGCTACCACTACCTTTATACCAGACGACCCTCCGTAGCGCTGCTTCCCGTAGACTCCACTTGATTCCTCATCTGAATCAAACGCGCTATATCCTTCGCGCGAGAGTTCATTCGTTGACGCTCTTAACTTTTTCGTCCTGAGTTTGGAATGCAACTGTTGGAGCGCTTTCATTCCCGTTTCGACACCCTCAGGGTCCAACGGGAAACATTTCATATTCGGTCCGAGGAATCGTGGAATCCACTGGGCCAAAACGTTGCCCATGTTGCGATTCGCTTTCCTGTTGTAGAAAAACACGATATACTCTTCCGGACGCAACAGGGGGTCACATAACATCGAACTCGAGGAGGTATGGCCATTTCCACGCTTCAGACCGCGCTGGCGCATCGCCAGCGCCACCAGACTGGTTCCCAGCATCGTCAGGAAGGTCGACATGGAGGAATTCGCGCAAAAGTCCATTGCTCGGCCAAGGATGGCCGAGCTGCCTTGCAGAGCCCGCCGGCTCAAAATCGCGATATTATGCCATAATGTGTCCTTGAGCCTCGATAATCGAAACGACGACTTCATCATGGGACTTTATTTTGGGGGGCAGCCGTTTACTCCTCTAGAGACAAAACTAGAGGCCCATTTCATGCACAGCCACGTGCATTAGATCTGTCTATTGATGGCGAAGCTACAATACTAATCATCATCGAATATTTGGTACAAGAAAGGGTCGATATGCACCTATATAACGTTGGATGTGACTCGGAACATCCTACGAAGGAGTGCAAACGATCTCCTCCTCTTAGATGTAGGATTTGTGAAGCTCATTTGGAATCGGGAGATGCGGAACTTCCGCAAGCTGATGACGGCCAAACTGTCAGTCACGTTGATGCGCCACAACGTGAAGATGTTGGAGCGGTTCCGGGTAGGGTTCACCCCTCACACGGCGTAGCGTAGCCTGTAGCATACACGTCTTCCGGTAGGAGCAATACTCACACACACATTTGGAATCCTGGGAAATACGGTTACCAACGCTACAAGCTTTAATGAAGCAGTATTCAAGTGGAATTGTTGATTGGGATATAAACAAACTGCTGCAACTAACTGGAAACCACAAAAGTTACGGAGACTTCTTTGTGGATTCCAAGCGAAAAGAGTTCACTCCAAAGCTGGACCGGACACTCTGAACAATCACTACCCTTCCAAGCGAAAAGAGTTCACTCCAAAGCTGGACCGGACACTGTCAGCGAATAGGAAGGGATCTCTTTTGCTGGTCCCAAAGGGTGGAAGAGGCGGAAACTTATCGGCACCGACTAAGTACTACAAGCGCTGCTACCTGTCCTACTGCAAGCTCACCGCATTTTGAACAGGCTGCTTAAGTGTACGGCTGATTAAACGTTCTCTACACGTTTTTGACAGATTCAATGCATACTGATATAGTTGAAGATCGAGAGAATTCACTTTTCTAATATAATCCAGTTCTTCCTTTGTCCCGCTTTTGGGGCGCGAAGTCTTTCGGGAATGCGACAAAGTTGTCTTTTTCCACCGAGTCACCGCTTCCAAGCAATTTTTCGCTTCCGGCACCTGCTGCTTAAGAGGAACGATGACCGAGATACTCCTATTGATCTTCTCTTTTGCTTGATCAAGATGCCGTTCCTTGAGTGAATGAAGCGGTGCAAAGAATGTAGAGCCACCGAGGAGCATTCGAATGAAGTAGTTATCAAACATTTCCCTGACGGAGCCCCATGGCTTATTGTCGAAACTCATAGCCGTGGGACTGCCGTGCTTTAACATCCTGATGACATCGCCCATTCTCATTTTGTGGTAGGCTATGTGGCTTCGAATGCGATCAATTGGATCACGAACCGGTAGCATATAATGGTAAGTATCCGGACAAGGTTTTACTCCCAGCATTGTCTCCGTACCAACGAAGCTGTATTTGCTGTGCATATTTCGCCTCTCGTTACAAGTCATTTTCGAGTGCTGTATAGCTTTCGAGCGTTTAAGTAAATCTGGAACACGTCCATCCTTGGCATTACAATTGCCACCCGGGCGACTTTCGTTGTTCGCTTTGGCCATATTACAGAAACTGCTCCCTCCACATTTGTGCAGGTGAATGAGTCGTATTTTCTTTCTGGGTCCTTGCATCAATTTTCTCCTTGTTTCATTCCACAATTGTTCAAAGTTCACAGTTGTGCCCATTACAGGAGGCTTCCTGTCCGCTGTTGAGTTCTGAGAGTTCCAGTCCGCCGCCGTGGAGGTGATGGTGTTCGTCTCGGAAAGATTCCACGTCCTACTACTATGCACCTCCGAATCCAAGACGATTCCTGGACTGACAATGCTGTCGCGCAGTATATCGGCAACAATGCTGGCTGTAAATAGAAGAGAGAGAAGAGCTACAGTACTCTTCGCGCTTTCTGGAGACTCCATCGCACAACTTTTTGACGCCTGTTTGCGGGACTTTTCAGTCGAGAGAACCACAATGGCACCGATCAACGAAATGCCCTCGGAAGGAGTATGGGGTGTCCAATACCCCTCTATAGTGAGTATTCTTTGTTTGAGACTCAAACCCAAGGCCGTACATTCGGGTCTATTGCCTTCCTGCTCATGATTAGCGTCCCATCATCCCTTTCTGTTACAACCGTATACTACCACTACCACATACATCAACACCTACAACTGCCATGGAAAAACTATGGGCCGCATTGAATTAGGTGCGCGGTGTGCGTCCTTGCGACCACGCAACTTCACACCGGACTCTTAACTGTGCCTTTTCGTACAGTGCGGGTACATGGTTGTGTAGGATTTCTTTCAACACTAAGCATGTGCTCTGGTACGCGTGCATCTTTTCCTTCGCGTGTGATTTTAATTCATCGCTTTAATTTCGGCTTTTGCTACATTTTCATTTCGAATATTTTAAGTTAACTAGATAAGTTGTTGTTGTCGTGGTTGGCTGTGTCGGTTAACAACACAGAGTTTCCCAAAACGTTAACAACACAGAGTTTCCCAAAATCCCACTAGGATGGTCTGATAAAATTGTTTCACCAATGTTGTTGCCATCGTCGTCCTCTTTGGTTGCGTATCTATTGAGTTCTGCTTCCAAAACCTGTTCAAATATCAAAAATTGATGAAATACCTGTGAGTTGACTGACGAATTTCGTCAGTCAGACTTGCCATTGATTTCAATAGCTAGATTTCTTACTCTCACTGTTTTTTTTTCGTCGTCCATGTTTGTCCATGTGAGCAACTTGCTCGTTACCCGGTGGGGTAACATAAATTTGTAAGAGATTTCGTTGTAAAAAACGAACATATATTAACAAGAATTGCTGTTCTTAAAACGCTATTCTCGACCGAATCTTTGAACATCTTTCCAATGTCTCTCAATCTATAAGTGTGGTATTGGTGTATTGCTCCTACCGGAAGACGTGTCTGCTACTGTTGGGTGGCGCAGCGAATCTCGTTGAGTCATCGATTCCACCAGTCACTAAAAATTAGCATGAATTGAATTGAATTGAATCGAATATTGCCATTCCCCATTTTGTTTGCAACTATTCACGAGGTTCCAGGTATATTTGCCATATGAAGCATGATTATCCGCCATGCATAAACGACTAGCACTTCAAGGAAGACGGCTGTATCGTCGCTCCTTGCAAGTAGCTCGGACAGCACCCACTCCCATGCTACGGTCCAAGCTTGCGCAGAATGCTCGAGATGCTTTCGAAGTCTTCGGATATGTGCATAGGCTCCAGCGAGGACAGATAGAAGAGGATGATCTGAAGCCTCCTTCCCCTCCTCCTCCACCTCCTGAGGAGCTCATTAAACAAGGTATGCAAACCTCATGAAAATAACAATTCTCTCCTTCTTATCGACTTACAAAAGTGAGAAACTATGTATGGGCTGCAGGACATGAATGCCTTGATACACTGGAAAAATTGTTCAATGACTTCCCCCCGGAGGACTTGGCGCTCTTGTTCAGGAAAAACGAGTACGATATGGTGCTGAATTGGTTCTCTGGCAAGTCGAAGAGCTGAAATTGTGTCGAAGAGAGCTTTTCAAGTGGATAGAGATGGTCCAAAAATGGAAATAAGGGTCGGAAACTAGCTATACAAGGCGTAATAAGGGCGATAAAGGTTGTCCACAGGCCTAAAAGGGCCTCATACGTGTATGTCCCGGGAGGACAGTGTAATTGGGAGCTGATCGTATACGGCTGTGGGCCTCTATTAATTTGCCATCGCATCGGCTACTACTGAGCACAGCTCTGTCATCGATTCAGGAGATGGCTACAGGTCCTCCCAGGGATGCTTCACTATGAAATGGCATGAGACGGTCGCTGTGTGAAATAATCACTGAAATTCAGCTGCTTGACCAGCGGTGCAAAATGGAAATATTTATTATATTTTGTTTGTAAACTCAAGTTTCATTCCGTTGCCAGACAGGATTGGACAGCTTTGACGATTTCGAGCTATATTGACTAACATTGTCAGCCAGAGAAGAAACGACGCGTAGTTTGTTTCCAATCGTTTTGTTGGCTCAACAGAGAACATTCACATTCAGACGGAAAGGAAAAACAGTCGTCGCCAACGAGAAAGGGGCATTAGCCCATACTGGCGAAGTTGTCTCCAAGAGGCTCAGCGAAATTGGGAATACGAGGAGGATCCTTGGTAGTGGTTAACAGAGGTACTTGTGTAATATGAAGAACATCCCAAATCCTACTTCTTCGAAAAGACCAGCACTAGACAAGATGGTGAGATACCCGGATGGTTCCGATCGGGTTATATGGACTGGGAATTAGGAAACAGCCATCAAATGCAGTCTTGATGTAACGTCGTCTAAGAGAATTAAAGGATCAATGAATCAGCCTCATGAGGTGGTAGGACAACACATGTTTAGTGGAAAACTAGCCAAGGCGGATTATTGGAGGCCATGTGCATGGATCTGAAGAATAAAAAGGAATTGAGACCTGGAATCCCACTTGTTGACATGTCCGCAAGTACGACAGGTCTTCCTATAAGAGTGGCCATGGCTGTGGGCATACTGATTATCACAGATGTGCTTCATTTATCTTTCTACAAGTTTGAAGGAAGCGTTGGAAAACTCAAAGCTCCGACTTCTCAGCTGCTCTCTACCTTGTGACAGAGAAGGCTGTTACAGGCTTTAACTTAAAGCGGGACATGGAGTAGGCAGGGTTTTGAAAATGTGGATACAGGGCGTCCGCGGGCAATTCGCGGTTGCGGACAGCGGGCGGTTTTGTCATCTATGCCGTTTGCTTCTGACCTCGTTCCGACCGCTCTTTCTTTTCTTTCTTCGACTTCAGCACAGGAAGGAACTCCGTTTGAGGGGCGCTGCAAATACATATACAACGCGGTATATACAGTAATATATATCTTCATAGGTTTGTGTCATCATTACCAATACACATCTACACACACGACTTTTACAGTATCTCTCCGAACTACGGGTATGCAGTTGCAAAGGTCCATAACTTGGGATTTGGATCTTGTTGCAACCAGCGAACAGGAAGATATATGTGCACCATACAGCTTTTCGACTGAAAGTGCTATAACGTGCCACTAGACTTTTTCCAGTCTCTCGGCGGAGTGGGATTTATCCGTGGGACGCCAAAGAGGGGCGATCTTCCCATCTCTCGACGGGGAACCGGATTTGCGGTGAGCTATTTGCGGCATAAACTGTTTACCCAGCAGGGATAGCAAAGTAATCTTCAATCTTCGTGGAAGAAGTAGACGAGGGGGATGCCCCAGTTGTGTATAATAAACTGGCGGCGGCAGGAAATTCTCAGAGCGCTAAGGAACGCAATTACCGCTCAGTACCATCTAGATGCCTTCCTGTCGAGCAAGAAGATAGAAGAACAGGTAGAGGTGGTTTGCTCAAGGGATATGTTAGCAGAGTATGCCACATATCTGGTAGAGTGCGGGAAAAAAAGCCACCGGGGATCTCTTGAAAGGCAACACAGCCTATCAGTACTTTACATACACCAAGAGTTTGCTTATCACCCGCCATTTGTGAAATCAATTGATTTCACAAATGGCGGGTGATAGAGTATTTTTACCGGTTAATAATAATTAATGC
>LVLI01000060.1:0-15054 GCA_001687465.1 Halocafeteria seosinensis | reverse complement strand
ACCCGAAGGCATATCCATAACGAAGAGGCTACAGAGTCGGTGGAGGAGGAACACTCGGAAAGCTTATTTCCCAACTACCAGGAATCGTTAGCTCACATTCGGTCCTAAACGCTCTCTTGTTTTTCTATCTGAGAATTTCAAGGAATAATCGTCAGACATCAAATGGAAGTATACCAATTCCAGGGCATATTCCCAAGCTTGATTCTTCTTGGATCCAATTGGTGCGCAGGGTATGTTACACTAACTTAGTAGCGTTGACATCCCCCTGGGTGCGCACAAATACTCTCTCCAAATTCCCGATCCTCCAGGCTATCGAGTCATTCTGAACTGTAGTTGCTGAGCTTAGCGGTGCATTCCCAATCGGTTCCGTGATTTATTTATCTACCGACCCCAGGGTATATTCATAACGAAGAGGCTACGGATTCGGTGAGCGAGACTCACCCGGTATTCCCTGCCTAAGGAATCGATAGCTTACATTCCATTGTATCTCCAAAAGATCCGTACTTACAATGAGGATCCTTCTGCTCGCCTTCACATATCATCGCTCCAAATAGTTCAATAGTAGTTCCACATAGTTCCTGTATTTCTAACTTTAACATAGATCCTCCAGACTCCCGGTGCTTCAGTTTGTACACCACTCCTCATGGGCACTTCCCAACCTGGTCGACGTGTCATCCACCTTCTATGCAGTCGCTTTACTTTCATCGGCATAGGTTCCCCTTCAAAACCAAATATTTCGTATGTAACAGAGATCCAACCCTCCATTCGCGCACTCCGCCGGCCAATTCCGTCTGGCATACACCAAGGACGGTGCCTCATGAATACTAAAACTTTGTCGCGACATTCTTCCTTCCATTCCTTATTTTATGAATAAGATATCCTAGGGAACATTACCCTATACAAGTGATGAAATACAAGTGATGAAACTAGCTGTAGCTGCAGCAGGTCTCCCGGGAAGGGAGCCCGGGCCGGGGATCCGGGCTTGAAGCCCGGCCGGGGTGTCAACCCAGGTTAAAAAATCGGTGCCCCCGGCTGGTTCTCTGAAGCATTTGATTGTTCGGTCTCCTCCAGCACAGAGTTAACACAGTTTATAAAGAAATTATTAGTACAGAAAGTTTATGCATGCACGTGTTACGTTTCACCATTGTAGATTAGACTATAATGCACGTTATGTATGGGATAAAAAGGGAACAGTGATGCTGAGAAGGACCTAAATCGAGCTGCAATGGGTGGAGAACGTTGTCGTGCCGCGAACGAGACGACGCATTAGTGGTGTTTACGGGAAATCTACAGCGCAACATGAAGGCGAACAAGTCGAAATGGGGTCCTTCGAAGGATAGTGCCCGGGATTTGGACTCCATAAATGCCTCTGTGGCTTCTTCTGGACGACCTGACTTCAATTCTTGCCCAGCCAACAGCACCCACACTAGCTCATTTAACCCCTCTCAGAGCTCTCATGGAGACAGAGCGCCCAAGGGAGGACCCTCAGGAACTTTTACAATGGATCCTGCACACGGTGACGACGATGAGAGGGAAGAAGGAGAAGCAGTGGAGGAAGAGGAAGCTGCAATTCCGGACTATCGAAGTCGATGGGGCCAGTCTAACGACAAGAAGTTGGGGGCAGAGCGACCCGCTGTTGGTTCGCAATATCGAGGAAGTCTTTACAGCTCTAGTAGGAAGGGATATGGGCGAGTAACGGGAAGCAGTCGAAGTCCGAAAAGCCAGCGCCGCAGGCGGGAATGCTCCCCGGTCAACCGAAATGAGCGGGATGAAGGCGAGGTTTCTCCCCCACGAGAAGAGGGATCTAGAAGGATACCGACGAGGAGTCGAAGCCCAAGAGGGGAGCGCCGCAGACGGATTGACTCTCCAGTCGATCGAAACGGATGGGATGAGGGAGAAGTTTCTTCCCCGAGAGAGGAGCGATCAACAAGAACTCGCAGTCCTGATGGTGCAAGACGTAGAGGGAATGAGGTTTCGGCTGTTCGCAATAGGAGAAACGAAGGAGAAGCTCCTCCGGTACAGGAAGGGATATCTAGAAGGATAATTCCAAGGAGTCGGAGCCCGAAAAGAGAACGAGGCAGAGGGGATGA
The DNA here is from genome assembly GCA_001687465.1 of Halocafeteria seosinensis. NCBI lineage: Eukaryota > Bigyra > Bicosoecida > Halocafeteria > Halocafeteria seosinensis. The sequence goes on along the minus strand of LVLI01000060.1, from coordinate 12,964 downwards.
ATATGGTGCTGATCGAGATGGGAGGGATGAAGATTCGAGCAGGAGAGGGGCAAGAGATTGGGGTCCAAAGGGAGAACCCCGCAGACGAGATGACTTCCTAACCAATCGAAATGAGAAAGATGGGGACTCGAGCAGGAGGGGGGCAATAGATCGGAGTCCTAGGGGAGAAAGTCGCGGGCGGAAAGACTCCGCTTGCAACCGAAACGGGAGAGAGGAGTTCTCGAACAGGATAGCCTCAAGCGCTCAAAGTCCTAAAATAGAATACCGCAGACTGGATGATTCTTCCGCCGATCGACGCGGCAGGGTTGAAGAGTCGAGCAGGACTGCAACAAGGGACGAAAGTCCGGGAGGAGAGCGCCGCAGACGGGATGATTTTCCTGCCAATCGAGACGGCAGGGTTGAAGAATTGAGCAGGACTGCAACAAGGGGCGGGATATCGGAAGGAGACCGTCGCAGACGGGGTAGCTCTCCTACTAATAAACGTGGGAGGGATGAGGGAGGAGTTCCTCTACGGGAAGACGCATCGGGTCGGAGAACGGCAAGAAGTAGAAGTCGAAGCCCTAAAGGACAGCACCGCAGACGTCACGATTCCCCGTCCGACGAAAGAACCAATCGCTTTGGGAGACGTGAAGCGTCTTCATTGCGAGACGGAACGGCGAGAGGTCAAAGTCCGACGCGACAGCGGCGCAGACCCGACGACCCACTGTCCGTTCGGGATCGAAGGGGTAGAAGCGGAAGTCCGGACAAACAGCGACGTGGACGAGAGGACCCCCCTACCAATGGAAACGACCGTGACTCAGGATTACCAGCCAGAAGAAGTGGCTCAATGTCTAATGATTCAAGGCGTAGAGATGGAAATGATCGAGGATATCGTTCTCTGAATGCGCAATCTACGTCTGCTATCTATCGACAGGGGGAAGAAAAAGGGTCTTGGGAACGAGTTCGAAGTCGATTACCGAAGGACGCTGAACGCCGCAGTGATAGAGATGGTCGTGAACGTGTACAATATGACGGCCCTGTTACTGAAAGACACCAGCGAGACAGAAATGATGGAAGAGAACGGTCTATCGGTGGAAGGAGGGAAGAAGGCTTGACACGACGAGATGAGAGAGCTTCATCTCACAGACGAGCGAGAGCTGAGAGAGGTTTGTCAGAACGACGTAACAGTCCTGAGCGGAGGGTCTCGTCTGTGCGTTGTTCCTCTCCGGAACGGCGCAGTGCTAGCTCCAATGGAACATGGATACCGCAAGCGACGGAAAGCACTTCCACTCCTCGGGACACTGGCGTTTCCTATGGAGCGTTCATCAAGCGCGTCGAATATGTTGCAAGCATGTCCAGTACATCGAGAGAAAGCAGCTCAGTACATTCACAACAGCAATCGAGTGTTGCACAGGCGGAGGAAGTTCCGCATCACAGTACCTCTCTAAATTCCACCCCTGCGTCCAGGGAGCTCTACAAGTTTGAGAAAATGCCTGACGGCTCGTATCGCTCCTCTAAGCTGGAGGGGACCTCGCACCGATCAGTGTCTACTGGAAGCACTACTAAGGATTATTCTTATCTCCCCAACGGTGCGCGTGTTATAGACCGAGGTAGGGTTCTTTACACATCTCTTGGTGGTTTACCGGGACCTGCGGGTACCAGTGATACCTCAACCGGCCTACGGTCCAATACAACGCCCAGTTCCTCTGTGTCTTCGAGAGAGAGAAACCAATCAATGAGAAATGATCATGAAGGTAGTCGAAGGTCCTCGGACCACCGACGTTCTCGGGAGAAAACTCGAAGCGTTGAAAGGAGACGGTCGCCAAGTTCCTCAAGAAATAGGGACCGCTCCTCAAGAGGGGATGATTATCGTGCTCGACTATCACGGCATCGTGATCACTCTCGTGGTGGTAAACGAGAGGAAAGGACAACAGCGAGCGAAGGCGAAGAAAGGATGCGCCAGTCCCAGGTGCGTGAACGATCTGGGCGTAACGAAAATGACGAAAGGCATCAACGATCACGGGAGCTTGATCATTCTCGCGATTATAGTCGTAGTAGGGAAAGGAAGTCCCCTTCAAGGCGGTCCTTCAACGAAAGCGAACACCTTCAAAGGGCCATACCACTAGAGCACTCTCAAGAGAGTGTTAGTTCCGTATCAAAGTCTTACGTCGAGCAAGGACCAAATATTGAAGTTTTTCGGAAAAGCACTCGTGAAAGAAGGGCCACCGCTGAGGAAATTGGAAATGACGAGAGTAAGGTAACTGATACGACCCGGTTTGACCATGCACATTCTCGACGGAAGATGGGTTCCGACGAAGCGATGGATGACGGTTCCAGATATGTGTCGCCTCGCCGTCATACGCACAAAACAGACACACGTCGTTCTCTTGAGAGCCGGCAACGCACTGAGCGCTCGCGACAGACGGCTCAAGATTCCAAGGAAACGAACCACCAGGATAGAAGAGATTGCTCAAGGGAAGAGTCGCGGTCCAGAGACGAAGAGCAATATCGTCCATACGAAAGGTTGGAGCCGACAAATGCCTGTGATGGGAATAGATCTGCAAGCAGCAAAGCCAGTCTAACTGAAGTTAGGGTAAATTATTTCCCGCAGAAAACTGAGGGACAAATCGGAGAACCTGGTGACCGCTCTACCGGCCCGGCTGCCTTTGAAGAACGAGTCAGCGAAGGTCGATCGGGAGATGAAACGTATAAGGGTGGTCATTCTACGGATGTGAAGACCCCGGCTTCGTTCGTTCCACTCAAAAGAGAGTTCTCCGAGAATCAGCAGGAGGCAGGTTCTCGCCGCAGAGCGCATGGCTCGGTAAGAAAAGAGTATACAGGAGAGGACAATGCGCACACGCCGTCGCTTGAGCGCCCGACTAAGAAGTCACGTATTGCCAGCGATAACCAAGATGGGAGTGCCCCTGCTATGCCGTTTATACCTTTGAAAAAAGGGTATTCTGAAGCCAATAGTCGTAAACAGGTTGTCGAACGGAGGCCAGAGAAGGATCAAAGCGAACATTCTTCGGGTGGGATTGGGCTGATGATTCCTTTGAAAAAAGAATATAGAAACATGAATCAAAAGCCAGCTCGGGAAGGTGACCAGGAGAGTGAAACTTCATTTCATCGTGGTAAGGATAACAAACAATATGGAAAGTACTCTGAGCGAAGCAAGAGCGAGTTTCCACCACCAGAGCGGGGTCAAGATGACACATCGGAGGGAGATGAGAAGGATGATGTGCATCTCCCTCGGAAGCGGCCCCGAATGCTGCCACAGGGCAAGGCCAGGAAGGTTTCTAAAACGGCCCTATCGGATGCTGTCTCAAAGAAGAAGAAGAAGAAGCGACAGCGTACTCTGGAAGATGAGTCGCCTACTTTCTCGGATACTCAGAATGAAGATACCGAAGTTAAGGATGAAGAGGAGCTTCCGGACGCCACTGGCCCATGTCGCACAGAACACAACGTTTCGGTCAACGCTTACGTTGAAGAAGAAGAAGAAAAAGAGGATGACCGCAAAATTCAGAGTTCTGAAGTGGATACTTCATTGTTAAATACGCAGCAGCGCTTGGAATCGTCTCCAGCAGAAACTTCTGAACTCGAGACGATGGAGAGAGAGGAGAACGCTGTCTTCACCGCGTCAAATGAGCATACGACAGGAATTGAGGACGAGGAACAACAAGAAGTAGAGAAAGATGTAGCTGATGTCATGTATGACTCGGTCCGCCTTAGTTCTGTATTGAATGCATTCGAAGGGATCAGAAAGAGCAAAGCCCTACGCAAACAACAAGTTAGCGCAAGCAGAGGGAAATGCAAGAGTTCGCTTTCTTGGCTACTCTCAGCTAAAGGGAGGATTTTGGAACGGTATAAACCCTTTATTCAATCAAGTTCGACTCCTCGAAAGGCTGATGTATTATCTTATTTGAGAGGCAGTGCGTGGAAGAACTTTGAGTGCTCTGAGTTTCCGCCGGTTGATTTTGGCACTCGCTGGGCAGCCGTGACTCAGGAGTCCAAGGCAAGATCTGTATTAGCGAGTATCTTTGCGCGAGCTGATTTACAGCACATTTTGCCTTCTTATCGATATAGTTTAGGAGTCGTTATGCTGGGTAACTGCAGGGAGAAGAAGAAGGATTGGCAGACGGGCGCAACCTCGTCACATGATCTCTTGGCTAATGCACTTGTTGGCAGTATGCTTGTAAAGCTTCCGAAGGAGCTGGCTGCTATGGACAAGAGACTCAAACACTACAATGTTCCAGTTTTTTGCGAAGCGTATCTCGCTGATTGGCACTGCAACATGCATGGATTTTCGCAGAAGATGTCCAGCTTCCGCCTTAGAGACGTACTGAGTAACTCGACTGTGTCAAGAGTCTCGTTAATGAACCGGGCCGGAGTTAAGCGCGTGCTACAAGCACGATATGAGCGCAGGAAAACATATCACATAGCGGCTACCTGCGCACAAAAGGTTRCCCGCCGCTCGTACTTGCAATGTCAGCAACGTCGACGGCCCGCACAAGAGTCTATAGAAAGGGCGATCGATATGCTAGACGGGAAGGATGTGGATAGCGGTGGAGATGGGGCTAGTTTTATGCTAAGGACCGGTGATGCATCGTTTTCCGAAATACCATTCTTGTCTAGGAGTATTTCGGATGGAAATCAGCGTCCGACGAGAACTGCTTCTGCGATGGCGTCGCAGGCCATCGCCGCCTCTTCTAAACGGCAGAAAAAGTCGCTAGGGCGGGACTCTTCGAATCAATCAAATCCGCCCACAGAAGTAGAAGAATTGTCAGTAGATATGGATAGCCTTCAGTCTCTATATCACGGGAACACATACGAGCATAACATCTCTGTTGAAGGATCGTCAGCAAGGTTTCCTCAAGATGCTTCTGACTTGCGTTTGATGCTAACTTATCAGGGCACTGCGTTAATGGACTCAGGGGAGGAAAGTGGAAGAAACCGAATTGACTTGGATGAAGAATGCGTAGGTTATGATCATCACTCGAGAAACAGGGCAAGGATGCGTTATAGGGCTCGTCAATGTAGCCGATTGGGGTCCATATTTCCTTTTCTGGAAGCGAATACCAGGTCTTCCGAGAGCCATTTATCCATAGATCGTTTAATGGGGTGTTCGACAGGGACGCCTTGTGCCATGAGCACTAGCTGGGAAAAACCGACACGTAAATTTATGGAACGGCTCTGGCCAGCCGATCTTGACAACTCAAATCCTGGTATGAGTCCACTGGGTAGTCCATCTCAAAGCCCAACATCGGCTACGGCGCAAGGGTCTTCTTCCCGATTCTGGAATGCTGGGATAATGCGTTCATATTCAGACAGTGATTGGAGTTTTGCTTTAAGTACTTTGGCCTCTCGTGAAACTGAGGCATTAAACGGCACGGCGATAATACCTCATATGGAGCATGACGTGTTAGCACTCGGTCGAAGCGTACCTTTGGTAAGGAGGGCCCGATCACCCAGTGACAATGATCTGAAGCCGACATCGGCTCCTAGGGAGATCCTGCGGAAATTTGCCGAGGGGGACCTGAGCTATCAAACAGGAAAGGGCGAGCAGCAACATGGTGATGCGAAGTATGAAGCAGGACCACTATTCACCTGTGAGGAGCTTTCAGCCACGTACCATATCAACAGAAATAGTGCTATCTCAATGGATGGATTGTACACTTCGAGAGGAGCCAGAGGTACGCCTCTATGGAGAGATGTCGAAAAGCTCATTTTCTTTGAAAAGTTTTTGATGTATTCAAAGGATTTTGAGTGTATAGCATCTTATCTACCAGAGAAGTCATATCAAGATTGTGCAGCATTCTACTACGACGTGAAACAACAAGCCTGCTTGAAGGAAGCGTCACGTAAACTCGTCTCCAATATGCGTGCTGGTTTAGGGATGAGCTCCTTCCGTATAGCCGTTGAATGTGCGCTTCGCATAGGAGTGTTTGTGCCCGAGGAGCTTCTGCATGATTGCGCAGAGGACTGGTCCAACGTCCGTCCTGTAACCGAGTACATTCCAGAGTGGCAATGCTCGCCCATGAAGTTCCACAGTGGTCCGTACGACGCCCAGGAATTGGCTCGGGGACGTCGGAGCCGCGAGCTCTTTCCCCGGGGTCAATTCCCTCTCTTATCTCAATTGGTGCTATCTCAAACAGAGGAAAATGAGGTTCGAGGATCCATCACCGAGTTCATGGCCTCCCAGAGCGCCAACGAGGAGGAGGAGGAGAAGGAAGATGAGCCAGCAACGGCTAATATGGAGGTAGCTACGCAACAATTGGCTCGTGTATTGGATGCACGTGATTCCTTGTACCATTACGGGTATCATACCGATCCTTACGACGATGTTTAAAAAAAAATAAAAAAATATACGCGTTCCGTGGTCTACCGGGCCCCCATTAAAAACTAACCGAATAAGACCTCAATGACAATTGTTAACCCATTCAATACCACTAATGGCCCTGTACCATGTACACAGATACACACCATAATGAGCATGGTCATGGTATAATTATGTGTAAAAAAAAGTGCTTACACCGTGCATATTGTGCTGCATAAATAACCCCGGCTAGTTGCTGTCGGACAGGCTGATTGGCCATCGCGCCTCCATTGCCGTCATTTTGGAGCGCAGCTGAGCTCGGTGCTAGTCCATCTGTACACTACAGTTAGTACAAGAATGATATGATAGGTAGGTATACGAAGCAGAAAAGTATACGTACAGGGCTCTAATACGCGCTTGGTGTTGAGGACGGCGAACGCATTCCCACAGAGTAAGGCAGCTTTAAATAATGTCCATAATGTGAATGCCATGGCTCTTTATCTACCTAATGCCACCCATATGTAAGGAAGAGGAATTATAAGGAGGAAACAAGCACACTAGAATTCCTTTTCTTCTCGGCCCGGGCAAAGGAAAAGGAAGAATCGTCAAACAATCCCCAGCAGTGACTGGTACTGCAGTCTAGGTAACGATGATTGAAGTCAACTTCATCGAAAGCAAGTTGGACTACAAATTGTCTACAATCTCGCCTACTGTGAGAATTACCTTTGGAAACGCAGTGCCGATGCGGCTTCGAAGCTGCACGATATGTATGAACGTCATATCAAATTACCCGAGTTTGGTTGTATTTTGCGCTACTTTGTAGGTAGGAATTCGGGCAACTGCAATTTGTGCGGAAGTTTGCTTTGCGTTGGACGTTGGTAGTCAACATAAACTACTATCATGCTCGAGTGCCTCAGCCATTTGCCAGCTGCCGTCCACATGACGTAGATAAGTCAGTACCGGTAATAGAGGGGCGGCCGACATGGTGACTATTGATACTCTACGTACTCTGAGTACAGTATAGCTGTAGATGGAAAAGGCACTGCCGCTTGCGCCGGCAATACCGGTATCAACGTTTGCCAGACTGGGAAGTGAGCCTCGAGGGACGTTGTACGGGGAGCGTTTTCCGAAGGGGAGCCAGCGGCACCGGTGAGCGGCAGCGTGTGCTCCTTAGGGGCAGACGGGAAATCTGGAATCGTAAAATGGGCAAGTTTTCACTTCCATTGAGACTCCACGTTTCGTTATTCCATTGCTGAATTCCACCGCGATGATACAATTGACCCCTGATGTCATTCAAATCTGCGGAATTTCCTCTCGGTGTCACCCGCCTCTCTTTGCCATGCCCCACAAGTTTTCCATTGTGTACCGAGTAGTCCACATACACATCACCAGTTGCACCTCCAAATATATGTCCTACGATACCACCTGCCGTTGGATGCTTGATAAAGCCGGAGGCATAAGTACGCTCTATGAATACGTCCCCCTTATGGGCACTCGCGGACGCGCAACACCCCAGCGTGTCTGCCCCCGTAATACCTCCAGCGCTGTTTCCACTAATATTTCCTTTAGTATAACAGTCTAAAATGTGAACTTCAGCTCTACCCTGTGCTGTGTCGTCTCCAGCGATCCCACCACTTGCCCTGCCGACTATGTCTCCTGTCGAGTAAGATTGCGTGATAACCACTTTACCGACTCCGGGATTCTGAGGCTCCATACCGGTCTGGTCTCCACTAATACCGCCCGTTCCAATTCCCTCGATAGTACCCGTGGAATGGCAACGCGTAATGTTAACCATTCCACCAAAAAATCCTACTCTCTTCCCAACAATACCGCCTGCATTAGTACCCCGCACCACTCCTGTGGAATACGAATTCATTATTCTTATTTCGCCGTGATCACGGCCGCATCGCGAACCACATATACCACCAGCTAATTGTTTGATATTTCCAGTTGAACTACAGGTGTCAATTATAAAAAATCTTTGGTTCGTCTGAACAATAAATCCACCAGCTGAAGCAGTTTCTCCATTCTGGAGGTGAACATTCCGAATAACGGGAGCTTCACTTAAGCTTCCAATGTTATGATCCATAACTTTAAACAACCCTCGGAAGCCTTCAGTCCCATTCAAATCGATTACATTTCCTCCACCGTCAAATGTCTCATTCGCAGCGAGAGAAATGTGAGTCCCAGAACTGTATCCCTGCTTGATCCATTCCAGCAAGCAGCAGTCCATTTGGAACGACTTAGTCCGGGGGAAATATCGAAAGCAAGATTCCTCCGCCCGTGTGATATTCCCTCGTAAGTCTAAAGGGGCCGATGTTACCCATACAAGCATGGCCTGCATGACTGTTGTACCGAGGAGTACCAGTGGTACGCACAGTGCTTTGAAGGGGGACCATGGTGGTGATCGCTTAAAGAACCCCGCTCTATCGATAGTTGGAGCACTGTAAATCTGGCCCCCCTTCGTGTGTATGATATCGCCTTTTTCATTTCCTCTCATCACGTGGAAGTCTGTTTCTCTGTTCGTGAGTGGTTCACAGTGGCCTAAACTTACTGCACAACGCTGTACCTGCTGTCTTGCCTGTACTGTAACTCAAAGCCTTGGTACGGATAAAGAAGACTCCCTACTCGCTTGTGCGTTATACAGTACTACTTTAGACAGTACTACAAGAGTGGCTGTATAGATTGCCTGAATGTGCGCACACGGGAACCAGAAAAGAGGTTGGGACAGAAACCTTCAAGAGATGCTAACCACCACGCGGAAAATAGCGTTAGACGGCGTTTGCGGCAAAGCCTACTGTGAGAATTACCTTTGGAAACGCAGTGCCGATGCGGTTTCGAAGCTGCACAATATGAACGCCATATCAAATTAGCCAAGGTTGGTTGTATTTTGCGCCGGGAATTCGGGCAACTATAAGTTGTGCGGAAGTTTGCTTTGGGCCTGAGGTCCAAAGAGCGTTTTCTAAGAAGCGGCAGCCATATGTTTTTTTGTCATTGGAGCCAATGGTTACTCCCATACACTAGTCGTATTGGGGCAGACATAACCTAAATATGAGCAGCACAAGCTGTTTACATGTTGATTACAACTTCACAGTATATGGAAGTGGGCATGTGCATGGTATGAAATACCACCCTCCACATGTGAAAACTGAAGCATTGGACGTCGTGATGATGTGTGTATAGCAGACGACAATCCAACGGGCTGCACGACCAAGAGAGGTTCTGACGGTGGTGATACAACGGGGTTGCTTGTATTTATTTGTAAATTCTCTAACTGCTCCCTACTGGCTTTAATTCATTTCGCTTTTGCATCCGACGAAATCCTGTGCCACTTCTCGTAAATATCATATCTCAACAATAACCACAAAAACAACCTCTAATGTTCGTAGTATGACGTCCGCCTCTTTGCTTTCATCGGCCGAAAGGCTTCGCGAGTTCTCCGCCGTAGCCAATCTAGGCACTTTATCTCACCAGTGACCACCAGAAACGCTCGTAGTGTGACGTCGAAGAGATCAACAAGTTTCGCGAGTTCGCCGCCGTAGTCAAATCAGACACTTTCTCACAGCATTCCGAGCCTCCTTATAGCTACCAAGATTCTTGAGGGAAATTTCGTAGTTGCTGCAAGGCGTAGAGTCCTGTGGATTGACTTGTATGGCTGTGGCATAGCATTTCAAAGTTTCTTGATATCGACCATGATCGTTAAGGGAATTACCGCGTTTTCCGGATGGATCTATAGGACGTTGCCAAACATTCGAAGGATTCTCAAGGTTGCGAAAAGGAATTGGGCTTTTCGCTATATCCTATGTGGATCTGTGTTTAGGGTGTTGTCACAGCATTCCAAGGCTTCCGGGTCGACCAAGCTCATCAAGGGAATTGCCTTCGGCTATGTACACATTAGCTACATATGGTCAATCTGTTGAACTTTGTCAAACATTCCGGCTTCCTACTCTCGACCAAGCTTGCGGAAATGTTGCCTTCCTTACGATGCACACCAGCACTCTGTGGTCCGATCTTCAAAAATTTTTGTTATAGCATCCAAGACTTCCTGGTGTCGGCCAAGGTTATGAAGGGACTTTCCTCTTCCCAAATGCACAGAAGCAGGTATATCACTGAAGGGTTTCGATTTGTAGGGCTTTGTCAAACTATTCCAAGGCATCCTGGTTTCGGCCAAGCTCAATAGGAACTGGCCTTTGTTCAAATTCGGTCGAACGCAACGCGGATCGATCTGTAGTGCTTTATTAACAATCCAAGGCTTCTTGAGGTCGATCAAGTAAGCCAAGTGACAACCCTCTGCCCACATATGCATCAGCGGCATCTCTTTTGCTAGCATATGGCCGACCGATGGCCAAGACTCGGTCATACCACTCCAAGGCTTGTGGTGTAGATCAACGTTAGTAAGAAAAATCCCTTTGTCAAGACACTCAACAGGGTGCTCCGCATCGAACTACAAGACGCTCTCATAGCATTTCAAAGCTTCTGTGTCAAGGGGCTTCCCTTTGTTACAATGCGCATCAGCATTCGGCACTCCGGCGATCGCTTTGTAGGGCTTTCTGATAGCATTCCAAATCCTCTTCGTGTCGGTTTTCATACGCATAGGAATACTGCGGGTAGATCCTTATATAGTTTTGTCATAGCACTTCAATGCTTCCTGGTATCGACCAGGTGCGCGAAAGGAACCCCCTTTGCCAGTATACTAATCTGCATAGTGTGGATTAATCTATCCCACCAGCGCATAGATTCTTGACACTTCCCTTGTTCATGCAGGCCAATTCCTCGTTGGAAGGCCTCACTAGCCTCGTATACATATTACATTCCATGTTCGTATCCCCCATTCGGCTACCATTGCGTACTTCAAATGAATCAGCAGCAGTACAAGTCAGTATTTGCGTGTTCAAAAATCAGAGGTTCAACGTATACTGCATAGGGTGTTGTACAAGCAATCCAAATCTGAATATGTACACTCCAAGGCATCAGACTAGCCTGGGAAAAGAACGTTATTTTTCCACAATTGCCGAAGAAAATTCATTCCGCAGGAGACGGAAATGCGAGTCCGTTACTTCCTCGGATGGCATGTAACGTGTAGCTTTGTTCGCGGCTGTATACGAAACCAGCGTCGGGGCGCATTCATCGATGATTGAGCAAAATGCTGTGTGCCCTTCTGGGTGCGTTACGTTCAACGCTTGCCGGCTATTCTCTCACTTCGCGTAAATTGTGCAGGGAAAAAGAACTTGCCACTTGGTCGAGCGCTGCTAGACAAAGGCCGTCGTTGAGCGAATTCTTTCTTCCCGCTGTTACCGGTGATACTTGCGCCAACGTTTGGAAGTGTGTTTGTTTTTTGGGATCTGGGATTGGCTTCACTTCCCTGATATGCCTTGTGTTCCACCGATCTTATAGCGCCACTGTTTCGGGCAAAATGGAGGGATGCCGGCACTGGATTTGGTTTACTTGTAGTAGTAGGAGTCGCCTCCACTGCAGGTAGGCCCCTACTTAGAGGTTCAACCTGGACAATCACTGCCGGTTCAGCGAAAACGATGCACTTCAATTTTCGGAAAGCGAGGAGCACTCTTTCTGAAAACGGTAGCTCCGTCACAGCAGCCTCTACTTTTTCAGCGAACGCTACTGCTGGGAGATGACCCTTGCCTTGTGTTGTGTAGGCTACCAGAGGGAGTTTCGCGGACGTGATTTTCAGCTGGTTCCGGCAGCATTCAGACTCCGGATGCATTAGCTCTACTAAAGGAGATACAGTATCAGGGAGAGGGCCAGCAAATCCAGTGTCACAGTTCTCTGCAGGTTGCGAGTCGTCTGACAATGCTGAATTTACTCCTCCCACAAGTGGGTTGAAATGTTTAACGTAGTCATCCATGCCCGTCCCGTCCTTCGCTGGAACATCCTTGGAAAGATTGACCCGTTTGGACGAAATATTTAGTGCTTGAGCCACGTGCTCACGGGGATCCATGACGTGTTTGGAGTAGTGGAGATTTCGGCGTCGCTTCATCAAGACAAATCCCAGAAACGCTATTAAAGATAGCACTATAGCTGACCAAAGTATAGAATGTCCAACGCTCGCTAAACTGTTGTTGGCTACCTTTGCAGCCGAGGATGACGAATCACTCAAACAGTCTGTGCCATCAGTCGAAGGTATCTGTTCAGAAGGACAGGGAACACACGACGACTGATTGGCTGCAGGGACAGTATGCTCCGGACATGCTCTGCAATGAGCGTCTGCTTCCGTTGCCACTTCAAACAGGCGACAGGATACACAAGTGCTCTGATTGCTAGCCGGAACAGTCCCATTCGGACAGGCATGACATAATGCGTCTTCTTCCCACACCTCAAACGCTTCACAAAATCTACAAGTGCTTTGATCCGGAGTAGGTATCATGCCGAAGGGACAGATTCGGCAATCAGCGTCGGTAGACGACGAGTAAGCAAACAAACCACAGGGTATACAATCCTCTTGATTTGACGTAGGGATCGTTCCATTAGGACAATTACGGCACTCTGTGTCTTCTTTAGTAGCGTACTGATGTGCTTGACAGGCCAGACACACGCTTTGATCCAGGTTCGGGATTAAGCCATCGCCACAAGAACTGCATTCAGTGTCGTTTTCAACAGCAACCTCGAAGGGACGGCATTTCTTACAATAGTTTTGGTTCTCGGTAGGTACGGTGC
>LVLI01000059.1:0-56833 GCA_001687465.1 Halocafeteria seosinensis | reverse complement strand
GACCACCTCGAAGTCCGCTTGCACGGGGAAATGCCAAGAAGAAATCCCATAGAACTCGCCGTTCAACAGAGAAGAATTATGAACATACACTCCATAGGGGCATGTGAGCTATGGTGGAGTTTGAAATGCTCTAGTACGGGGGTTCAACACACCCCTTCTCCAAGCTACGGCAAGCCGGTCAAATCCGGCATCAAGTTCCCATCCCGGACACTCATACGGTCTGTACTAACCTCACCCTCGATGCGCATAGCCAAAACGTAGTTGTCATGACGGAGATCGCTGAGTATGGTGGCTTCCAAGGATTTCCAGAGGCAACGATTACCACCCACTTCAAACGTCSATCTTTAGGAAGGACCAAACGGAAAAAAATACGTCCCCACCAGTCGTCAAAAATGCACTACAATTATCCCCCAGGTGTGAGTACATTTATCTGCGATAGCCCTCTCCCCATKTGTTAACGTCCATTTTTCACTACCCTTTTCCACGCATCCCAGAGTAACAATATCACCATTGAACACCCCTTAACGTTATTGAGACGAGGATCATCAGGCCAATGGTTTCACTATATCAGTCTCCGATCCAATCCACCACATGAGGAATTCATGGGACTGTCAACATAGCAGTACGTCAAGCAACGCGCCCTGCCGCTCATATTCGCCTTCGAATCGCTAAATCACTGAGCTCTACCGTGTCTACTCATCTGTTTCTCCTTTACATGGAAGTACACTGGAATAGTGAAAGGCAGAAGTCCCAATGCTATAGTGTTAAAAATTGCGCGCTAACGTTCACCATCCCCTGTCAACGTTCACCACGTTGGAAGTTCCCCCAGCCACCACATGAGGCATTCATAAGATAAACGTTATCAACATATTGACTGCAATAACATTATCTTCTCAATGGTGAAAAATGAATCCACTGTAATACTCGTTGTGTGGTCTAATACAATTCCTCCCAAACTGAACCCTCCACGGACTAGGTTTACCGTCTGTTTTGAACGACTCTCCTCGTATCCCAAACTTCATGAATTCGGCTTCCCTGGTGATCAACGCTTTCTATGACTACTTCTCCCACACTACAGACGTGAAACACCACCATCATGCCCAAACCTGTTCAATAAATACCTTTTAAAGTTCGCTGACCCCGGGTATCCCCGTACCCGAAGGAAAGTTTGACAGTTCAGCACATTAGGATTTTGCGATGGTCCCCACATTAGGATAATGCGATGGTCCCCAACCATCTAGCTAAAAGCTGCGTAACACGCACGCAGAGGTTAAATTATATTTTTGTCCCCACGATCTTTCCAGTGGTACTTTTTGCTGTTGTCGTTGTCCTGCAAACTAGCTAGCTATGTTTGTGTCGTGCTCTCGTGCTTTGGCTCGACGCACCCTTCAGCGACCATCCTTAACCCTTCCCATGATGGCTTCGGCATCATGTTCGTCCGCGGACTATGTGCTCCAAGGGCGGCAGATAAGGCAGATCCACCCATCTCCTGCCGCCGCCAAACGAGCCGCGTCGAGCACGGATAGCAATGTGCGTGTGGAGACGGACACCATGGGGGAACTCCAAGTTCCCGCGGACAAATACTGGGGTGCGCAGACGCAGAGATCCCTCCAGAATTTCCCCATTGGGGGAGAGGCAGACAAGATGCCCCCTCAAGTCATGCGTGGATTCGGCATCCTCAAAAAGTGCGCGGCCAAAGTCAATATGGAGTATGGACGCCTCCCCAAAGATCTCGGGAATGCCATCATCCAGGCGTGCGATGAAGTCATACAAGGAAAGCTCGATGATCATTTTCCATTGGTACGTAATCATCATATAGCACTGTTTCTCATTGTGTGTCTCATTGTGGGTGTGGCAAAGAGACGTGTATGGATGCAGGTCACTTTCCAAACGGGGTCCGGAACGCAAAGCAACATGAATTCCAACGAGGTGATTGCGAATAGGGCTATTGAGATTCTAGGAGGAGACCTGGGAAGCAAATCACCCGTGCACCCCAATGACCATGTGAACATGGGCATGTCCAGCAATGATAGTTACCCCACGGCCATGTACATTGCGGCAGCCATCATGACGAAGCACACCACACTTCCAGGCTTGCGTCATCTTCGAGACTCGGTGGAGAAAAAAATGGAAGAGTTTGGGGACATTATCAAGATTGGGCGTACGCATACCCAAGATGCGACCCCTTTGACACTAAAGCAAGAGTTCTCAGGCTATCTTCAACAGCTCAACTATTCCATGGAACGTGTCGAACGTGTCCTGCCCGGTCTTTTGGAGTTAGCTCAAGGAGGAACCGCCGTCGGTACTGGACTGAATAGCGTCGAGGGGTTCGATGTGCGCATTGCTCAAGAAATTGCCAAAGAAACCAACATGGACTTCAAGACAGCGCCCAATAAGTTTGAGGCCTTGGCCGCACACGACGCGCTCGTTGATGCATCGGGAGCTCTGAACACCGTCGCTACGAGTCTCATGAAAATCGCAAATGACATCCGCTTCTTAGGTTCTGGACCGCGTTGCGGACTTGGGGAGCTTATCCTTCCCGAAAATGAACCTGGAAGCAGTATCATGCCTGGAAAAGTCAACCCTACTCAATGTGAAGCATTGACGATGGTCGCTGCTCAAGTGATGGGTAATCACGTAGCTGTCACTGTAGGTGGAAGTAATGGCCACTTTGAACTAAATGTTTTCAAGCCAATGATGGTTTCGAACTACTTGCAATCGGCGAGACTTATCGGAGATGCCTGCACTACATTTGCTGATAAGTGTGTTGTGGGAATTGAAGCGAACAAAGAACGCATTGACAAGCTGCTTCACGACAGTTTGATGCTTGTCACAGCCTTGAATCCTCATATCGGATACGATAAGGCTGCTGCGACTGCAAAGAAAGCATACAAAGAGCGAAAGACGCTGAAGGAAGCATGTGTTGAATTGGGATATTTGACTGGAGAAGAGTTTGATAAGTACGTCCGACCCGAAAACATGATTGGTCCATCTAAACGATCGTAGGCTTGTTTGCTTTTCGCAAACGGATTTTGTGGATCTTGCGTTCACGAACATTGCAAAAATACAACACCATCTGTGCTCTTGCGCATTTACAGTATTCAGTACTATCCTTTAAATGGTGACTTAAGAAACTGAACAGGTTCATCCGGCTCCACTTAACATTTTTCTCGAAGTTTGATTCAGCCGGCTTCCCAGATCTTGGAACCTGCTACTCAAATCCTCCTGGAGTTGCCTGCGTGTATCGTGCTTGAAAGTCTGGGAAGATGTTTGTGGCTTTGGAGGAGATACGGACTGTTGATGTCCTGTTCCAAAAAAATCATGCTCTTGCACTACGTCACGCCGGGTATCCTGGGCATGCTGAAGCTGGGAAGTTCCATGAGACTGCCAACCTGGTTGATGAGACGGCAAGCGCTGCGGAGATCTTGATGTGCCCTTCCGCTTCGGGGATGGTGGGTGCAAAAAGAATTCCCTAATGTCCTCGTATAACCTTGAGAACTCATGCCCCATATTTCGTACCCTTTCTAATAAATCTTGGTTATTCTGAGCCAGCTGGTTGATTATCTGACGATTTTCACCCAGACCACCTGTATCTCGAGACAACTTGGTCGCTGCTTTTTCGCACTGTTGGAACAAACGTTCGATATCACGAACAATCAACCCTAACCGATCGATATTCCCATCTAACGATTCTCGCAAATGACTTGGCATACTTGGAGCTGGCTCACTAACAGGCTGCAAGACTGAGTCCTCCAGCGCTCCAAGGGCTTTCATCACTTCTGATCCTACTTCTTGTGAAGACAAATCGTACTGCAAACCAGCAGCATTTTGCAGTGAATTCACCCTCTCAATAAACTCTTGCTGGGTATTAATCAATTCATCACGTTCTTTCTCAGCACGACGTAAGCAAGACTCCGTATGTTCACCCCATTTCTTCCATTGCTCCAATTCCTCAGCATGCTCCTCCCCCGCAACGCGTTGCTCTTCACGGATTGTATCAATTCTGGACTGGAGATCACGATTTTGCCCTTCCAATTCCTTTAGCTGATCTGCCGTAGCATCGCAACTATCACGTAACGAGTTAATCTCAGAATCTTTATGATGGAGCCGTTCCGATAAAGTAGCGTGCTCCGTAAGCAGCGATTGCGCCCGCTGTTGGGCAGATTTGCGCTGTTGTTGCTCTTGCGAAAACGATCGCTGAACATCATAAAACTTGCTTTCCAGCTTGTCCAGACTTCTTTCCATACTGGCCATGTTATGAGTCCATCGCTCCCACTGACTCGACATATGTTGTTCTTGAGACCGCACCGCTTTGACAAACCATTCCTTGATCCGAGGCATCTGCTTAAGTAACTGCAACATTCCATGATCGGAGAAATATTGTTGCTCTTCCTTAGAGTGGTATGGGAATCCGTCTGGAGACGGTAAGAACTCAAACAGCTTCGTCCGGATTTGATATTTCCATAGTTCCAACTGCTCCTTTAGCCGTTCTATTTCTGCATCTGAGTTTTCTTTGACTTCGCTCAGTTCTTCGTACGCTTGGCGCTTTTCGCCTTCTAGCTTTTCTTTTTGCTGATTCATTGATTGATACGCAGAGTCTAAATTATTCTGATACGTTTGGACAAGGCTCTCAAGTTCCCGAATACGACTCTGAGATATCTGCAACTCAATTCGGGCTTCATTGTCCGCACCCTCGGCGTCATTCCAGTGTTGTTCGGTACGACGCAAGCGCTCATCCCTTGAGGAGATTTCATGCTTCAAGTTCATAATCTGTTTTTGCTGATCCTGATTGATCTTGCTGTACTGCGCTATTTGATTCTTCAACTGCTCTACTTCCTTCTCCGTCTGCTCTCCCTCTACGTCAGCGTCACGCGAAATGTCAGCTAGCTGCTTACTTAGCCGCTTTAGTTGCTCGTCTTTCTCCAACATTTCCTCACGAGACGGTGCAGCTTTCAGCGCCTGCTCATAGTTCAACAGTTTTGTTCGTAAAGTAGCTGCGTACTGCTCCAAGTTTTCCATTTCCTTGTACTCTTCCTCGGTCATTTGCTTGGTCTCTCGTTCCGAGTGAGTATAGGCCTGGCGAACATACTGCAGCTGTTGATGAAGGCGCTCAATTTCTTGATCTTTTGTCTTCACCAAGCTTTCATACTCGGAGGAGGTCGTCTGCGTTTCTTCCAATGAGCGCGATAAATGCCGACATTCGCGTTCGAGCTGTATTCACGAAGAAACATAGAATCGGAATCAGTGTACCACAAGGGAGCGATCCCGCTACAAACAGTATTCGTTCCTCAACATGTTATCTGCGAGTTGACTTGCGAACACGTACTTGTTGCTTTTCATCCTCTAGACGTTGCAGCTGGGAGTCTTTCTGTTGTACAGCTTCTGAGAGTTCCCGTGTACGAGCATCATCCCTTTGTGTCGAGTTCTTAAGAGACTCTAATTCCGTCTTGTACTGTTCCCGTTCATTCTGAGCAACTCCTAGTTGTTCCTGGAGTTCTGTGCTTTCTTTCTCCTTTTCGCGAAGCCTATTCATCAAGTTAGCTACTTCTTGGCGCGCTTTCTGAGTTTCTGTCCGTGAAGTCTCAAGCTCTTCCTGAAGCTCTTCAATCGTACCTCGTGCCCGCACCAGCAACGCGTTCTTCTTTTTGATCTCTTCATATAACCTTGCCGTCTCCTCACTCCATCCCTCATCATCGTCATTCCTATCATCATCATGACGTTGCGGCTTGGCACCAACGACTAGCTGGTTCTCCACAGCACCATTTTGCCGCTGCGTTCCTGCCGTCGGTCTCGTCGCCTGTCCCGTACGCTGAGAGTAGCCATTACTTCTCGAAATCCCACTGACCGAGTATATACTGGCTAGCTGCGCTTCCAGATCGGCTGTGTGTATCCCATCTTCCACGGCGGCAGCAGGGGGCTGATGCTGATGCTCAGTAGGACGATATATCTCTCTCAATGAATCACTCCCCGGACTGGTATTGTGGTCCCATCGTCTGCTTTGTGTATGCAGAGCGTACTGCTCTGGACTGTGGTAATATGGAGCGTATCCCTTGTAATGGGCTTGAGCTCCCGGAGCCGACGATGGACGCGCCCCTTCCTCCCCTTCATACTCCTCAGGGAGACCACGATAGCGCTGTTGTTGTTGTTGCTGCTGCACTGGGGTATTCATTGTGTCTTGCCAGAGATTCTCCTCTGAACCTAGTGATCTGTAATGGTAATGTCTCTCCTCCCCGCCACCCGAGGGCTTAACGTCCTCCATACAGTGCCTGTACTGTGTTACACGGGCGCGCTACTGGACAAAGGGGACGATAGGAAGAAGCAAAGATCAATGGTACTCGAATAGTACTCGCCGGTGCAACAATGCAGTGATATCCTGAACGAGAGCACGGTGTGTCTGATTATTTGACGGTTGAGTTAGTTGGATTCCATCTTGCGACCTGAACGACGTACGGTGGACAAGTTGTCCAGAACAACGGACACTTTCGCTTGGCGGCTTCAGAGTATGAGTGTAAGAAACAGTCATGCGCCACCAAGCATGCAGGGGGGATAAAAATTTCAGCCGAAGTGGTCAGTGTAACCCCAGGAACAAACATAGAGAACTGTACGCTATACACAGAGCACTTTTCCACATATGTGATTCTCAAGCTGCGACGAATGCTTGCCAAATTCATGTAATTGTGAAGTGCACATGCTAGTAGCTCCCCTACTCGTATTTGAACACTAAGCGAGCAAGTGTGATAGCAGGGCAGCAAGAGTCCGTGCCCAAGTGCTGTTGAGAGCTATGAATGGTGGAGACTCAATGACCATCCGAACAATAGCAGCTAACAATTTTCAGTTGTCATTCACTTCGGCAGAAGTCGAAACTTCTCCCTTACAAGAAGGAATGGGCTCTTCCCAACCACGCGCAATTTCTTCCAGAGGTATTCCAGGTACGAAAAGGGTCCAAGCAGGGTTAATATAAATAAAATCCGTGGTGGGAGCTTGAGAGTGTATGTGGACTTTTTACCGTGTCATATGTTGTCCGTAGGATTGACCATTTTCAACGATGTGGATGTCCACCAGTGGGTGCAGTTTTCAACCGGAGTCTTCCTTCCTGTTGGCCCTGTTCTTGCTATAACTCTGTTGACTGTATGACTATCCGGCTTTGTTGTGTGGTACTTGGAATCCGTCGACCGGAGTGGTCAGTTTTTCCTTTATCCATGAAGCCATCTAACCCGGGATGTAGAAACCAAACAGCATGAGAACAAGTGGGTCAGCTAAGCTAACCATACGTATAGTCATAATCATTATACTCGATTCAACAAAGGCAGACATGAAGCGATAATGGCCCATCATCAGACCGTTGGGGCCAAGGGGCTACGGAGTACAGTCCGCCCGCACTCGGCGGATTCAAATAAGGAAGATTGACATACACCTGATCGAGTAAAAACTGTTATTGATTAACTCCATCTTGCGGAAGGCAACGCTGTTTGGCAGCTGTTGGCAATGATATTCTGCCTGAGGTTACTTCTTGGGGAGTCCGGACTCCCTGGCGGAGTAATTTTGGTGATTTTGTTTCTCGCTACAACCTCATGAATATACATATACATTTACATATTTATTCTGCCTCTCATCCGGCGAAATCAGACCTTCCATAGGACGCCACCAAACGTATAGTGTAGATCATCATACTCCGGGCGAAAGGAAGGCAATCGCTACTTGCACAAGTACCACAAAGAGTAAAGAAAACAACGTGTTTGTCGTGGCACACTGTGTCACGTACGTGGTCGGCGACTCTGAACACGTCAATTATTTCGTCGACTCGTTGGGAATCCAGCAGAAATAGACCTGCACTAGGTAACGTAATGCGACGAGCATGGACAGAATCAGGAAATATGGGACTTGCACCAGCACGTGCGTGTGTGCATGATGGAGCCGAAGGACAGTGGAGCTGCCGCAGCTCCTGCCATGGTGGAGACGGAGATGGCTCCAACCCGTCGCACACCCCGAGGCCGTACAGGAAGCCGTGCTGGCCATGGGAGTGAAGTGAAGGCCGTGCCGCCCTTGATTCGCCTAGAGACACTCGATTCCACAGGTACGGTGGATTTTGGTCATGCCGTATAGTTGTAGAATGGATGGAATCGCTTTGTTGCAGCGGTGCGAACAACCATCGTATGCACATACATGACACTATTTGTGTCCATTGCTCTCGGGGTCGTGTCCGAGTTCGGCCACCACAGTGATACGGCGCGGTTCGCGATCCGGAAATGCCCTCAGGGAGAGGAAACACGCATACTTCCGGGAGAAGGGTGTTTTGTGAACGTCGACACTGCCATCGGAAGCACTGGTGGTAACGGCGATGGGAGGAATCGATCGTTGTGGGCTGGCATGACCCGTCGCATAGCCTCTGGATTGGGAGAATTCCATGAAAACCTCAAGTTTGGTATGTGGATTGATACTGCTGTTGTCGTGATGGGAATGCGGAATTTTCATAGTCTCTTTGGTATGCGGGACGGCAGAGACCCAAAGTGGATATACTTCCATCCGACTCACGTACAGATCCCAACTCTTTCGAAGCGCCGATGAATCGAAGGCAAAACAAGGAATCACATTTAGAGATGCTTTCAATGGTCACGAACTAAAGTCTGATATCCCAGGCTGGACTGAACTAGTTCAGAGCGATCTGTACGAAGATGTGCACCTGGACTGTTCCAAACAGGACCCTTGTCAGTTTGAGCAGCCGATCTTCTCAGATAAGTCATCCCGCGGGACAGCAAAGCTCCATAATTTTCTCGTAACCACTTATTTTGAAGACAACGGGTTACATAATATTGTGTCTCTGTCGACTGGTGCATGGTTCCGGTACGTCTTCGTCGATTCAACTTTCCGCGCGTTTGTGATTGGGATTCGTGGGTCTTTTTGCTTGGTTACCGTCATTCTGCTCGGCACCTGGGTATTCAACACTAACCTTCATTATCAAAGGGACGATCCACATGCAGCAGCCTGCGCGCGATGTAAGCGCTGCTGTGTGGACAGCGAATATTGGAATACCTGGCTTCCCCAACGTAGATGGGTCTTTTGGGTTGGAGTAGCACTGTTTTGGTGGCAGAATCCATTGTTCGTACTGGATGCTTTAATATCGCGCCCAAGCAATTGGCTTCATGTTTTTGTTCAATCTGTCGGAGATATCGCTTGGACTTGCATATTTGCGCTTTTGATTGCTTTAGTTGGAGGACTTCAACGACCCCATCCCTATGGCCGTTTCGAACTGGGTTTCTACCTTCCGAAAGTGGCTTTTGCTCTAGTCTTGTCGGGTGTCTCCGTAGGACAACGCACAATCCGAGCATTTGAGCTGAAGGACGGCTACGGTTATGATCTGTTTGAAGAACAGGAAGGAAAGAGTGTGCTTATCGTGGATCTAGTGCTCGGTCTTCTTAGTATCGTCCTTCATCTACTTTGGGTTGTTTGGTTTTTTATTACTCTTTACCGGACAAAAGAAGCATTGGAGCTTTTTCCTTACTCGAAATCTCGCTATCAGCGACTGACGTTTCGATTTGTTATATGGCAATCAGTTACTGTAATTCTATATGTTGCTATATTTAATATCGTTAATCTCTTTCGGGCCTTTCTTGGAGCTGATTCTACTGATAACCAAAACTCAAATGACGCGTTATCAAGGGCAGCTAGGTTGGTGAGAATAGCTACTGAAGGTTATCAACCGATTGGAGCTTATATAGTATCCAGTGTCTATGCGTACATACTTCTGTTCTGCTTCCTGCCACCAAGAAGTGACGGACCACAATCGACACTAGGAAAGGTCGGAAACGCAGTAGCAAATGTACTCGGAATCGTAACAGGCTCAGGTACTGGTTTGCATAAGCGGACATTTTCATTGGAGATGGCCAGTTGGCTCTTCGACTTTGCCTGGGCCGCGTATTTTGACCCGCCTACTTCTATGAGAGTTGATGCTGACCAAGAATGGGAAATCGCCGCAACAAAGACGAGCTCTTCCTGTGGGCCGTTGCATACTGCACCCCATGGTTTTGAAATAGAGGGATTCGTCTATAGCCGAAGGACTGATACTATTGCTGTAGTATTCCGAAAAGGATTTCAGGTCGTTGTAGCTTTTCGTGGAACAGCAAGTAGAACGAACGTCTTAACCGACGTAAAGTTCAATAGACGGGCCGCCGAACTATCATCGACGTCGCACAACGAAATGTCAGCTATACCTGGCTTTCGGCAGGTGTTGCCACTGATACATCAAGGGTTCTGGGACGCATACCAATCTGTACAGGTCCCTCTGCGCAACGTTGTAGGGTCATCTATAGCGCAAGCTGGATCGAAAGCGATTCTGTACTGCACCGGCCACAGTTTGGGTGGAGCACTGGCAACAATTGCTGCGTATGACATGAAAGAAATAGTGCGCGATATCCGGCAACACTCGACGGCTATCGTCGGACGAAGCCGGTCCAGGCTCGGCAGCTTCGTGGACAATGTGCGGTCGTTTTTCGGAAGTTTTTCTGCTTCTCGAGGAGCCAGCTTTGCTGAAATGCTGGACTTGGATGGGCACGATAACCGCTTTGATTTCCTTGACACGTCAGATGGGAAACAAGAGGAGTCTAAATGGATGCCTTATCGCCGTACAGCCGCCGAAGGCTCGAAAGACGCCGGTGCGAGCAAACCAAATCCGCTGAATGCCACTGCGCAGCGCGGCAACTCTTCTCATGAACCCCGAAGGACGAGAATCGCGAGGGCAAGCAGAGCTAAGAACAATCTCATTAGCAAGATTAAGAACATTCCTGAAAATGCCGCCGATGCGGAAGTCGGTGTTCTTTCGAGCGATAAGAATGACCATACTAATGAGAAGGAAGAAGATGGATATGTGACTGTGTATACGTTCGGTTCCCCGCGTGTCGGCAACAGGGCATTTTCCAGGAGTGTAAGTTATAGATGTACACACAATGCTGAGTATGGAATTCTTCATACCTGTGTTGCTTTGCAGTATAATAATGAAATCCCTTGGTCCTTTAGGATTGTCAGCAACGGCGATATTGTTGCCGGTATCCCAAAGTTTTGCTTTATGTACAAGCATGTAGGAACTATGGTGTGGATTGATTTGTACGTATCATTTGTCATTGCTCGTCCCAACGCAATTTGCAATCACTTTGATTCCTACCTTGCGTCACAGGGATGGAAATCTTATCGTGGACCCGTCTGTTGTCGAGACAAAATTTGTATCTCATAGGAAAACAAGTCTAAACGTGCATCAGTGCACTGCATATCGTCGAGCAATATTGTTGAGTCGTATTCAGTACGGGTTAACCCTGCGGACCTCGCTACGGGATCAGCTGGATATTGCAGATGAAGAACACGCACGTTTTCAGCTTCTTGGTGAAACATCAAGTTCCCTACCGTCCGGAAAACACCTGGCTAGTATCGAAGAATGGGATCAGAAGTCAGACACATGATACCCTAAACTATGGTCTGTCAAAAACGTGTAGAAAGTTGAGAACGCCTGGGGCAGATGGCGAGACAGGCGACCAATTAAGAGTATGTCAGGTATTTGGATAAGAACTGCATCACATGTAGGACCTACCGATAGCAACGAGAAAGTGAGGGTATACCAGAGGGTACAAACTCAATAGCGGTGGTCTTCCCGTCCGAGACACCCAGAAACGAACGAGCAGCCCGATATGAAACTATACATTGTTTGCCGCTCATTGCAACACGGGAGTCACACTTTATCTGGTACCGACATCGGAGGAGAAGACGCCATCGTCGTGCAGTCGATTGGCAGCGTGAAGGAAGCCGTCTATTAGTGGATCGACAACTAAGGTGGCTTAGAAGCCTGCGGGAAGAACGCTACAATCGATTTGCTAACAGGTGTCTCCGTTTAATGGTCCGTACCGCATTATGGTTTTAACACAGCTGTTTGAGCTATGAAAACCTGATATTGTATTTTCCGCTTTGTCATCTGTTTGGTGTTGGCGTTGAGCTCTTAGTCCGGTGCATTTCCGGTACTGCTCTGAGCCTAAGTTGGATAGTCCGTGTTAGTCGTCGCTAGTATATCGAAGGAATAAAGGTAGGAAGAAGCAATTATTGATCCCCATTGTGCAACACCACTTTTTTAACCACACGCTGCGATTCTTCCCGGGACAGAACCGTTGCTAAAAAATGCAATCGCCTTTGGATGTGCTCGAATCCGGACAGCGGTACAGTTGCACAACATGAATGAAAGCACAATAACGCGATGGTTTTTGGAAGGGGCCTGATATATCAATGGCTACAGCGGATTCCATTCCCTCTATCACTGGAATCAACGCAAGTAAGACCCCACTAAGGCAAAACCTCCAGTTCGCATTACTACGGGAACGAGCAGACAGAATCACGCTTGGAGATCAGAAGAAGTATTGCGAATTGTTGCACAACGACGAGACTGTGCCTACTGCGTTGCACCTCTCGTCTCGGTTGCATACGATGCCGATTTGGACTGAATTATTTGAGTCCACGGAGAACTGAAAAAATCGCGGCCGTCCTCATCGAAAACTCAACCCGCACGTCAAGAAGCGGCAAGCCAAACAAGACAGGAAGAGATATGAGACTCCCTTATGCAAAAGCATTGGAGGCAACAACAAAGCGGCAATAAGATGCTAAAGAGAAGATTCACGCCTGAAAGAAGTAAGAGCCGCACTTGTGAGTGAAGAATATTTCTTCCCAACAAACGCCTGTTCAGTGGAACTGCTCATGATGGCCGGAAACGATTAGTCTTGAGGGTAGAACTATTGGCACGTGAGGATTGCGCTAGACAGGAAATGATGCTCATGAGTGCTATTTGGTAAGCAACGTAGTCACCCAACTATGCTATTTGTCAGGAGCAATGAATGGGTAATGCGAGAGGACGTCGATTTTTCCGATGATGGCTGGGGAGCACTTGCTGACGACCTGCCCACGATTTCTGTACCAGCAACTAGAGATATAAACAGGACCGCTCGCCGAAGGCTCGAGTTATCGTCATTTCGGGAGGTGCTAGGCTAGCAGAAAAAAAAAGCTTTCATCGTTACTGCTACAGGTATCGCCATTGTTAACAATTCGCCGCCGACGCAGCTTTATCGTCCATCCATTTTGGGGAAAGTTATAAGCGAACTGGACTTACTGGTAGTGTTATTCGAGGGTGATGTTGTATCTGCACAATTGGCGATTCTCCCGTGGCCTTTTAATACGCAGAATCATTTATTTCATTCCAGGAATAAACCCTGGATAAAGGGATGTCTGAACGCTACCGTATGCAACTACTGAGTCTAACGAAGCCGAGCTTCATGTGCTTTGCAGACAAGTTGAAAGGCTCAGTGTGGATGAACTTGTATCCCATTGCATCAAGGAAGAATCAATATTGATGTTGGATACACAATTAATCTAAGGTTATTAAGGTTCGAGTCCCGCTACTGTAAAAAATATCGCTCCTTAACTATTGGCTTACGCCTTAACATTTCTCTTGATTAATTCCTTGAAATGCCTCTCCGAACATCTTCAGCCTTTTACTGTGCGCTTGGGTCTTCGAGCAGGCAGTACAATGACCTTGTCAGACTGATCGTCTGGTTTACCCGTAACCGAAGCGCTATTTGGTTCGGAAGGTATCGGCGTGAAGCTTCGTGTTGGAGTCATGCTCGGCGTTGACGTTCCTGCTATCGTCGTCGAAGCAGTGGCAGAAGGTGAAGGCGAACTAGTAGTAGCAGTGGTAGATGTCGAGGTGGGTGTGGCACTTGTAGTACGTGATGGAGTCTCCGACATAGTGGCCGTCGACGTGAAAGTGGGACTTTGGGTAGGTGTCAAAGTTGGCGTGGGGCTTGGCGTTCCAGTTGGAGTCCGTGTTTGGCTCTGTAACGACGAGGACGACGAGGATGGAGTGGCACTTGCAGAGGGTGTAAAGCTGCTTGAAGGAGTTTCCGACCTTGTCGTTGTCGCTGATGGCGTCGACATGGGTGAAGGAGTAGGAGATGACGGTGGTAATTGAAAGCGTAGAATCGGCAGCAGATTCTCCTCCTCGACGTCACCCTCTCCTCTATCTACAGCCCATCCGCCATCCGGCCATCCTCCCAGTTGATACAGTCGTCCCTGTATGTCCGTCAAATCATCCGAATTGTCTGTCTCGACGAGCTTATTTCCATCATCCACTCCTACGATCGACGCTGCTCCTTCACTGCCATTATATACTGAGTATTTCACGTGAATAGTACCACTTGCTTCGCTTAATATAGATCCTATAATACCACCAGCATCCGTACCAGTGACTCCACCTGATGCATATGTGTTTGTGATGTAGACATCTCCTGTGGAATAGCCTAATTGCCCTCCTGTCCTCCAGCCTGTAATACCTCCTGCTTGTGTGCCACTGATATCTCCTCGTGTATAACAGTCTATGATATGTACTTCACCTCCATTCTCTGCTGTATCTTCGCCACTAATCCCTCCACTATAACCTGCAGATATTTGTCCCCTAGTATAACATTCCTTGATGTAAATGGATCCATTGTTCCAACCAGCATTACGACCCACAATACCACCACTGTTTGTACTAGCAGGAATGATATCTCCTGTGGAATAGGAATGAGTTATGTACACTTGACCATTCGTAGAACCAGCAGCATGTCCACAAATACCACCTGCAAACAAACTTTCAATAGTCCCCGTGGAATAACAATCCGTGATATGGACAATCCCATGATTGTATCCTACATTGTCCCCTGCAATACCACCTGCATACCGACCCAGTATCCTCCCTGTCGAATACGATTTCGATATCTTGATTTGACCATGATCATGACCACCTCGATAACCACATATACCACCACTTCGGCTACCAGCAATATCTCCTGATGAGCTACATGAATCTATGATAAAGAATTTCTGGTGTGATTGGACAATGAATCCAGCATGATTTGCAGTTGACCCATTCCTAACATCAAGATTCCGAATCAAGGGGGCTTGGTCAAACGATGCAACACTTCCCAGTATCGTAAACAATCCTTCGAACCCTGTTATTTCGTTCAGATCTATTATGTGCCCATTCTGTCGACCGCCATCGAATTTCTCATTCACATCCAACGAGATGTAATCTTGATGCGTATAGCCATAATCATCCCATGCCAACACACTACAATTCATTTCAAACTGGTGTTGAGCCGCATTATAATGAAAGCAGGATTCGGCTCCGCTTATAATTCTCGGTCGTAAATCTGTTGCTGCTACCTCGTTCGAAAGGATGCACAATGCCGCCAACATAAACGTCGTTTGTGACAAGATACTGTTACTTTGCGGTGCGCAAGAAACATACGCTTTTAAATCTGTTCGATGCGCTACCCGTTTCATTCTCATCGTAGTAGTTGGCCACGTCAGTGTCTGGATTGGGGCTTGATACTGCAAGCGACAAGTCCTTTCCAAAGAGATTATAGCAACTGCCGACAAAATTGCATCATCTGGAGTTGCCAACCTCAGAAACTCCCAACCCAACGCTAGAGCGACCAGCAGGATGAATAAAAAAAGCAGTGACTTCTTCTTTGCAAGAGTCGAGGCACGGAATCCCAGAGGCAGCATGTGTTCATAGAAAGGGAGTCTTTTATGGAGTGGACCCATATCGTTCGCCATCCCCGTAGTGCTTGGAGTCATAAAAGCAGTACCTCCTCGTCCTCTATCAACCAACTTGCTCCACCCCCGACGAACGGAGTTGGACGTTAACAACCAGTGACTGAAGAATCCCACGAATTTCTTGTCACTGCTCTCCCGTACGACGTTCATCACTGCAAGATGCTGCATTGTAACTGGGTCTTTCAGGAGAGTTATACCTAGGGAATCAATCCTTCTTCCAAGTATGGAGTCGTCCCAAGATTCGATGCGTTGTCCTTTTTTTCCTTGTAACAACGAGCCAAACTGAACCGGCCTCGGAGGACAAGGGACAGGGTGTCTACCAACCGAGCAAGATGACGGCACGATATGAGTCGAGCAGGCAAAGCGACGCACCCTCTCCTGAGATCCATACACCTGAGGAGTATCACCCTGAAAAGAGAATACGCGATGTACTACGCATTGCTCACTGGGTTGGATGGGACCGTCCAGTTGCTTTTGCTCATTGTCGGATATCAATCGAGGACGGAAAGCAATGAAGGCAACCTCGGTCAACGTCAGCGTCCATTGCAAGATGAGCCAAGATGATAGGCGCTTTATGGGTCGTACCATGGTTACAGTATTAGCTTTAGAAAAGGCGATGAATCACGATACGCGCTCCTCTTTGTTCTTGGTTCTTGCTTGCTGTCCGACGCCTTGGTTTCCTATGGCCTCAGAGGAATACTTTCTTCGTTTGAGGAGCATTTCTTCGTTTTATGGTTCTGTCGCCAATACAGTTGTACTGTACTGTGTATATACAACTTACGTTTGTATACGGTAGTCTCCAGAAAGCGCTTCAGCGCACGAGCAGCGGGAAGACGTTGCTTCCCAGTGAGAGTCTTGTCCCTCAGTGCCAGTGATAGAAATCAATACCAATACCGCATCAATTGTGGTTCCAATTTCCTCATGTCCCGTTGCTTCCGGTCGCGACTTTCGCTTCAAGCCAGGGGTTGTGAAGTGTGGAAGTGTTGTCGACGGACTGTCTTAGAACATGGCCGTGATTTGCCAGGAACTGAAGGATCGCTACTTGCTGGAAAGTACCGCAGTTATGAGTCAGAAATGAGCAGAAGAATCCTGTTGGGGAGCAGGGGACTGTGTGCTGGCTGTATACGACGGCAGCACACGTCCCCACGCAGACACATACACACTGCCATAGTATGCAGCAGGAGCCCACTCGATGATGAAGACGACCGCACGGAATCAATGCGGCACTTATCGGATATGTTTGACACGAAAGCGCTGTATAGGTATGTCCTGCGCAATTTTAGGACCTTACCGGAGAACTGTCGAGACTACTACCTCCATCGAGCACGCGACGTAAGTATAGAATTCAACCCCACCAAACAACAAGCAATACCTGCGCGGAGAGCTTATTTCTACGCAAATGTATGTATAGGCAGGAGTTTGAGGCGTATCGTCATGAGACGGATCCGCAAAACTTGGCGATGTTATGGCAGCGAACCTACGAATCCGTGGACTATATTCTACAAAAGGTAAGTTGATCGGCGTTGTATGCTGGCTATTCACTCAGACGCCATCGTAGTCAGGCAAGCGGCCCTGTTTTATTAGAGAGCAGTTAAATGCTATGCTGGATATCGTGCAGTACAATGCTCCAGGGTGGCAATACGACGACTCCAGCAGTGGGCGATGATCCGAAGCTTTAGGCTTTACGCCCAGCGAATTATGGAATCACCACCTAAAGGAGCCATACTGGAAACGGGAAATAGTGTCTACATTGTAAGCTTGCTCAATCACACGTTTACGTCCTTAGACACTTCCGCTGCTCGGCATTAAGCGTTTCTCAGTCTTCGGATGTGGGAAAATTTGACCATGTTATTGCAGTGAGACCTACAAAGCAGGGCGCTTTATCAATATTCTACAAAGAATTCAGTGGATTAATTGTATGCTAGACTATTTGGTTTGGTTGCCATTTAATGTAGCAGTCAGGGGCATCTTACAAGAACACCAATTCGATACTGGGCTACAGTTCGTGCTCCTGAATGGCAGCTGCACCCCTCACTAACGTATAGAGAGAATATATAATGCGAAACACATATAAAACATCAAAATTCCGTCGGCTATCCCGGTAAATGAGTGCAACAACGCCAGCTGAAGCTCTGTATCCATATATAGTGGGCAGGTGTCGTTGTCGGTAGTTAGCTGAATTAGAGCACTTAGGTGCTCTGAACTCGCCCCCGGTTCTCTGTATCCTACGCTCTTCCACTAGGGCTCAGGTGTTTCTTTGCAGCTTGAGACGTGCATTGTTCGAACTGCTGTAACTGGGTCTCGCATTGTAATGGATCCGTGGATCCATGGCTTCGATAGCAGGCCAGGCATGCTTCCCGTTCTTGTGCGCACGGATTGCCTTTCACACGCAGACTATGAATTTCCTTCCTGAATTGCTCCAGCGATTGCTCTGCAATTTGCTGTCTATCTTTCTCGGCTTCTGATAATTTTTCAGCCATTTTCACATCCGACAGCTGATCAGCCCGGCTGTTCACGCCTTCCAGCACTTGTTTCTGCCCTTCATTGTACGCTTCCCGGTAGAAATCCTCCTCTCTGTGAAAGCACAGACATCATCTACATAGTGCATTACATGCATATGGTGGCATGGAATACGTACAATCGTCGTAAAGCAGCCTCTTTGTCCTCCTGCTGCATCGCATCATGGCGTCTCTGCACGCATACAGGTAGGTAGATAGATGCATTAGTGAGTAACTACCATCATCTATTGGTGCATGTCCTTACGAGCACAACGGGAGGTATGGATTGCTGTCCTCCAGCTCCTCCGGAGGAATCAGCTGGCTGCTGTTTGCTGGAGCCCGAACCCATGGCACCACCAAGGAGAAGGTACTGTTGTACAAGACGTATGACTATCTAAGAATAAAGAGAAAGAAAGAGAAAAAAATGTACGAAAGAAAGTATACCGCTAGAGGTCAGGATAGATGAACAATTCCATCGGGTTTCACATTCTGGAATTGAACCTTGCACTTTCACGTGATACATGTATTTTGCTTAGATTACCGAAGTGGCATAAGGATATTTTAGAAGCAACTGCCAATGTAACATGCATGCTTATTCTGCAGAGGGGAGTCCTCCTAAGCCCCAAGAAGAATTACTTCCCAACGTGGCCAAGTTTCCAATTGAAAGATTCTTGAGGCTTGTCAGCGTTGCTTAGGATACTCTTGGAGACGACGTGGGGTTGCTGCACGACATTTAATGAAGGAACCAGTGAATTTAATTAATTGATGTGTATCCCCTTAACACTGCCCATTGCATTTGTTGTTTGACAGGTAGCCCACCGGCCAGGAAATTGTCCACAACCACTTAGCTCCACAAGTTCTCTAAACCCCGTCATACACTGCCGGTTTCTTACGCTCCGATGCTCTACAAGACACCTGAAGGCAGTGTACGGGTGTAACACTAAATATAGGAGACAAAAAGATGCATCGAATAACAACGCTGTCTCTATGTATATCTCCGAGGTCTTTGCGCAGGAAGTTGCTTCCGTCCTCTCGAAGCTGTCGGAGACGAAGGCGGTAGCGTTTCGACTGCATTAGTTATCGTATTGAATGGCGTGCTTGTTGCTCTGACTGATGAAACCGGGGGGGGGGCTGGAGGGATACCACTGGGCACATAATCTGGTGATTTTGTTGGCTTAGCACTAGTCACAATGAAACTTCTCTCAAACCGAAGACGTGGAAAACACTGTGGTGCTTCCACAAACCACGTCTCGTTGGACCACATTTGCGTTCCATTGTAAGAATACAACTGCCCTCTTATGCGGTTTAGCTTTCCCGAATTTGTCTCCAAGGACTCTATTAGTTGGTCATTTCGGCCCGATATACCACCATCTCCCGAATAAACAGAGTACTTTATCGCAACGAAAGCAGTGTTTGCTCTAACGTCCCCAGCTATCCCTCCTGTGTTCTGTACATTGCTTGAAACATGTCCAGAGGCATATGTATTGCGAATAACAGCTCTACCGCCGCTACCGGCAAGCCCATCGCCGCAAATTCCTCCGCTATCGTCACCACAGATATTGCCTTTAGAGTAACATTCGGTAACGACCAGATTTCCCCCTTTGCCTGCTGCAAACTTACCTACAAGTCCGCCGCTCGATTTCCCATTGATATGTCCAAGAGAAAAACACTGTTTAGCAAAGAAGCTCCCTTTTCTCCATCCAGCACCGTTACCGGCTAACCCGCCACTCCAGTCACCATCAACGTCACCCGAAGAGAAACACTGGAACAAATCTAACTGACCTTCGTCAACTCCTGCCCCGCTACCCGCTATCCCTCCTGCAGAATTTCCAGAAATGACACCTGCTGAGAAGCAAGCTATTATGCTTCCAACCCCATGCAACGTGGCAGCCGAGATCCCTACAATTCCACCCGCGCGCCCACCAGTTATGTTACCGGTAGATTGCGAGGAAGATATGGTAAAGCTGCCACCTCCTGATGCACTCTTAAAGTCAGCGATTCCTCCTCCACCAAGCCATGGGGAATATCGTGGGGTTTGGTCTCCTCGTATGATCCCGGAGGAACTACAGGAATCTACTTTAAAGAACTTCTGTTTCGACCACACTATTAATCCCCCAGTGGAGCTCGTTTCACCGTTTCGCGTGTGGACGTGGCGGATCAAAGGTGCTTCCATGGACGAATTAATCCTTTCGCTCACTTGGAATATGCCTTCGATCTCGGTGATACTGTATTGTGGAGATCAATGATGAAATCATTTCCATCAAATATCTCGCTGGCATCCAAAGAAATAAACGCGCTGTTATTCGTCCAAACTATGTTGCAATATTGCTCAAATAGGCCTTCTTCATCTTGTCTCGTGCTGTAGTCAATACAGGGGTGTTGGTGCGCCAGAATGTTTGGGCGAAGGTCGACAACCTCAGCACCGCCTCCCCTCCATGCCATTGTGGCTGGAATAAACCACATTGAAATCAGGCATGTCATGCTCCATTTCCTCATACCGATGGCATCATCCGCTGCTACTGTAGATACACGCAAGGGAGAAACCATCCGCTCGTTGTTTCACCCACGGCAAATACAAACCAACAGTGCAAATGCCAATATCTCCGGACGCTGCTGTATAATGTAAAGTACTAATGTTTTCTTGAACCCACCATGTTAGAACACTACAGGTGGGCTATGGAATTTGTTTATTTGCTTAACACTCCAATCAGTGATTCAGTGACCATGGACTCGTGTGAACCACCGACGCGGAATCTGTAAACCGAAATATGTACACTATTGCGGAGCGCCAATCAGGACGCCAAGCTAGCGTTTGTGGGGATCCTCGTGCCGTTATTCACTGGCCGCATCTTCCCTTTAGAAGCAACGGCTCGAAGGGCATTGCCACGGTACAGGGTGTGCGCACTCGGCAGCCTTTGATTAAACTCTGTTTTATGATGCCGCCTTCTGTCCCGTTGTGAGAAGTGACTGCACTTGTCGTTTCGGTTTCCTATTCCAAAAGTAGAGGTGTCTGTATTTCGTCCTCCAAAAGCCGTTTCCTCCCTGACCTCAACATTTCCCTGTTTCGTTTGGATTTCCACCAGTGGCGGTGGTTCTGCTAAAAGTGTTGCCTTCCACTCGCGCAGTCTCAACAACACCTTATCAACAGTACGCAGCTCCGCGCGGTCTATGTTGGTTGCTATAGCAACCTGTTTGCTTGGTGAACTGCTTTCCTTCCCGCTCGCTGACTCTACCCTTGGGGCCTTCACTGATGTGACCTTAACTGTGCTGGATTCCGGAGAGCTATTTACCAAGTCAACAAACTCTACTTCGGCGCTTAGTTTTGTCCTATGGTCTATGCCAGGATCATGGATAATTGAACCCTCCTGTCCTACCCGTGCTGCGGGTTCTGTACCAGCAGTCGCAACTAGCGGATTTACCGATTTCATGTGTGTAGCTAGGGATGCAGTGTTTCCTGCTGACAGTCTATCATGACAAGGGGTGAAGTTCCCGTCGTACCAGCGGTTCTTCGATTCTCCGTCATGGTTGTTCCTTGAATCGCGATGATGCGCGTAACCAGGAAGTCGTACATAGTTGCTGTCTATAGAGTGTTAATGGATCCGCAAAACTGGATTTTTTTGCCTTGTTTCGCCTCCGTTTGTATGCAACCAACATGGTAAGCGTACATATAGCCAATGTGAGAACAGTTCCCAGTGCATATGCGACAGATTTAGACGATGATATCGACTGGTTATACTCGGAGCCACTGAAGCTTTCGGGTGCTGCAGTGCCTACTGTCGTGCTAACAGTACTCGTTCCGACAAAAGCAGTGTAATTGGACACAGTAGTTGGCATAAAAGACCATGTTGCAGTGGTGCTTCCCTCCTTTGAAGTATTAAAATGTGAAGTGGAAGACGTCGATGCTGAGTGGTTATATTCGGAGAGGCTGAAGCCTTCGGGTGCCGCGGTCTGTGCTGTAGTGCTTACCGTACTTGACGCCATTCCAAAAAAAGAAGTGGGATTGGAGACAAAAGTTGGAATAATGGTCATTGTTGCAGTGTTGGTATCTCCCTTTGAAGAAGTGTAATGCGAGGTAGAAGGCGTTACTGTCTGCGGCGATCTATTGTCACTGGCTGACGAGGCCGAAACAAGAAAAGGATATGTGCTCGGATTGCTTGGATTCAGGGACGGGTTGATGAGTGAACTGGATCCCACTACAGCCACCTCAGATTTCGATACCAAATCAGACGACGCATTGAAATTGTTGGAGACTCGTGATGTGATGGTAGTTGACGCTTCGGAACTTGGGAGGGGTGAAGTGGCTGCCGAAGTGGGACTCACTACTAGCCCAAGGCAGTTGCTTACATTAGCGCTTGGACACGGCAGGCACCTGCTTCCGTCTCCGGACGGGATTTTCCCAAGCTCACATAGCCTGCACGATGTATCTGACTCCCCTGCCACCATGCCAGGCGGACATGGAGTACAATTGCGGCGTGCAGTGTCCGGAACTGCACCAGCCACGCAAGAGATACACTTTAAATGATCTCTTCCGATAACAGTATAACTTGGACATGCAGACACTTCAAACATAAGTGAGCAAATGTGATTGATGACTACGGCATCCCTTGTTGGTGTATGGTTTCTTATCCATATCGATCCATCCCACCAAGCCCAACCCTCGTCTTGCCGGCCTTTTTCCCCCCAATGAATGCGAAACCTATGCGATCGTGTCACATTGTACAGGAATCCATTTCCCTTAAAAGTATGAACACCGTCTTTTGACCGCAATGACTGAAATCGGGCATAACTCGTTGCAGGTTTAGTTTCCTCAGGTGAGCCGAATGCAACATCTCCACTATGTTGTCCTCCTCGGCGTTTAAACCCTAAAGTTTCCCAACTTTGGTATCGGGTTGTTTCGGAGTTATGTATCTCTGAAGTGGACCCAAAATTCAAGTAGGAAGCGGCACGGATTTTGAAATCGTCCAGATAAAATTGAGTGAAATTGAAAGGAAGAACTATATCATAATGAGCAAAGTGGTTCCCGTCGCCATCAACCGTAAACGGGCGGTAGCCGTCAATAAAGCCGAAGCTCTGCACATCCCCTGTCCATGTCAATCGTCCATTCAACTGGTCTTTTGCCGTACTTGCGTTTATTTCAATAAACCCATCTTGGCATCGTGTCCAAACGCTCGAACTATAAACCACAATGTTGCATTGATCATGCTGGTCAAACGTATCACATAGGGTCGTACATGTTCGTTCATGATTTCCTAACCAAATTGAGCCACTCCACCACACCCATCCTTCGTTCTGCCAGCCTGCTTCAGCCCAGTGAAGTCGAAACTGATTGGACTTAGAGACATTAAAAACTACGGTATTCGCGTTGAACTTGCTAGTCTCGCTGTGACTGCGAAACTCCTGAAATCGGGCGTAGCTTGTAGCGGGACCATCTTCTTTAGGTGAGCCGAACGCGAAATCTCCTCCTCCTATAGCATCAGGACTGTATTGGTTCCACCGTGTAATGAAAGGCTTGCCAATATACCCAAGCTCCGACGTATGAGTATTGTCTAACATTCCCGACGTGGATCGAATTCGAAAGTTCTCTACGTAGAATTGATTATACTCAAAAGGAATGGGGATATCGTAGTGAGCATAGTGGCCTCCTTTGCCATCCACGGTGAACGGTCGGTTCTCGTCAACGAATCCATAATCAACAACGTCTCCGCTCCAAGTCAATGTCGCATTCAGTGTGTCTTTGGCGATTTGCGGCGTTATTTCCATAAACCCCTTGAAGCATCTAGTAGCAACCCTTCCTTTGACAGGAGTCAAGTTGTAAGCTCCATCTTCGGGAACCTCATTACAGTCCTTATAGATGTTCAGCAGGGAACGATTCCTCTTCAGCCAAACAGTGCCATTTGCCCACTCCCATCCTCCGTAATCAGATCCAGTATGTTTCCAAAAAATCTGAAATATTTGCGATTGCGGTACGGAGAATATGCTTCCATTCTGTGAAAGTCGATGGATGGTGCCAGTAGTGTTTATATGTCGCAAGAGTGAATAACTACTCGCCATAGTAGAATTAGGAGTCCATCCCACTGCAAAGCGATCGCTGTTCCCGTAGCTCCCATGTTCAGGTTTGGATCCGATCGAATAAACCTCAAAATCCTCCAAGAAAAATTGATTATATTCAAACGGTATCTGCATGGAGTAAGCACATAAGTGACTTCCATATCCAGCAGAAAATGGTTTCCCATCGTTGGAAAATCCCGACTCGGAGACGTTTCCCGTATTAGCAAGCCTGCCAGACAAATACTCTCTCGCTATATCCATGGTCACCTCCATGAAACCATCCTTGCACGTGGTCCAAAATGCAGCATTGACAGTAGTTTGGGAAGATGGGTTGATTCGGTGGCGACCGTCCTCAGGCACTTCATCACAGCTTCTGTATACACCACCTAAAAGTCGGGGATTTCTCTTGACCCAGATACTACCATTCCACCAAGCCCAACCCTCACTCTGAATCCCACGCTCTCCCCAGTGAAGCCTAAACACATTTGAATTCGATACATTGAACACTCTCCCGTTTCCTCGAAATGAATGAACGCCGTAATGGCTCCGCAGACTTTGGAAGCGTGCGTAACTCGTTGTTGGACCAGTGTCTAAAGGTGGGCCAAACGTAACGTCACCGCTAACCGTTCTTTCGATTCTGGTTTGCTTCCATGACGTGAAAAAAGGTTTCTGTGTTGCACCAAATTCAGAGCGGTGCTTTCTGGACCACAAGTACGAGGTAGAGCGAATCTTGAAGTCTTCCAGGTAGAACTGATCGTATATCATCGGAACAGGTATATCATAGTGAGTGAAATGGCCTCCACGACCATCTACAGTAAACGGGCGCGAGTCATTTTTAAAGCCCGAATCGACTACATCTCCATACCACGTCAAAGTTGCATTAAGATGGCGCGCAGCGACATGTCGTGTGATTTCCGTGAACCCATTGAAGCACCGAGTTCGCAATACTTGCGAAGTGCTTTTCCCAAGTGGATTAAGCCAATAATTGCCGTCTCTGGGAGCTTCTTCACAGCTTTCTAAGCTATTGAGCAATGCCGTATTTCTTCGTACCCATATGCTACCACTCCACCAAGACCAGCCTTCATGCTGCACTCCACTTTCCCCCCAGTGGAGACGGAAAGTCTTGGATTCTGAAACATTGAAAGTGATCGCATTACCTGCAAAAGTACTTATTCCATCATTGCTGGAAAGGCTTTGAAAACGAGCGTAGCTGGTTACAGATCCGTTGTGGGAAGCGGAGCCGAAGGCAAAGTCACCTCTATTGCAGTTTTGGGTCGTTGCTTCCTGAGTCCACTCGGTAAACCACTGTCCGTGCAGAATCTCCGAACTGTCAGACGTGGTTTTTTCATATGACATTGCCCTGATTCTGAAATCGTCCAAATAAAACTGGTTGTACCCAAATGGAACCTCGATATCGTAGTGTGCATAGTGGTCGCCCTGACCATCAACAGTGAAAGGGCGATTCTCGTCCAAGAATCCAGATGATCGAACATCTCCCTTCCAGCGCAGAGTTGCGTCGAGATGATCCTTTGCTATGGATCGTGTGATCTCCATGAATTTGTCCCGACAACGTGTCCAAAAGCCATTAGCGCCTCCGCCACCGTATGGGTCGATAAGAAATGTTCCATCGCCAGGAGCTTCATTGCAGCTTCTGTACACATTACTGTACGCTGCTACAGCAACGCTGTAGCGATTGCAACCTTCCGCAGACAATGTTCGACCTTTCTTCAATTCCAGGGTTCCATCCAACTCGCCAACAGTCTCCCTGGGAGCATTCGTCTCCATAGTGTTGAATTCCTGCTTGGCTAACTGGAAGGGATGGTCGCTTTCCGTTAAGTCCTCTCTTTCGCACGAGGCGGCTCCCTCTCCATGTCTGACGACCGATTCTATCTCAAGCCATACATGCTCGGAAATTGTTCGAATTTGGAAAGTGTGGATGGGAGCGTCCACTTCGAGAGAATGGAATATCTCATCCACAGATTTGGTGACCTGTCCAGCGGATGAGCCATTGCCTGCTGCTTCGCACACACTATCTGTCCACGTAATTTCATTCTGAATGTGAGCTCCATGGAGCTCATTCACTAGCATTAAAGCGAGAAAGGCATGCATCAAAGTCGCAGAGCGCTTCATGATTTGGCGTCTCACCATTCACAGGGAACAGATGCACACACACATGGGCAGGAGCAATCGATTTCATTACACAATTGCGACATTCAGCAGATCAAGGAAAGTTGATGACAAGGATGAATATTGCCCTACAAACCATTCATCGCATTCAGCCTGGCCTGAGTGACAGGAGTTGTTGACATGTGAATCACATCTGTCATGACAGGTACCGCACGTAGTGGGACTCCCATGGTGAATTTACTGTAGCAACTATTATTGGTATTCCTACATTAGCTTAACGATCGCAGGAGATATACAAAAAAAATGTAGCATGCCAGTGGAAGAGCAGCTAATGCAGTTCTTTCGTGGGGGTCACAACCAGCCGGTATTATTGTAGTACAAGTTGTACAACCGTCTTCGCATTGGGTTTCAAGCAGGTTGTACAGCAGGGAACGGTATCGTCGGCAAACTTCGTCCGCGGTTTTATGTTCTCACAAAAACTGTTCCCGAAAGCTAGTTTCTGCAGGGAAGCAGCGGTAGTAGGAAACGTATCCAGGTTTCTGGAACTGTGGCTACCATCTGCAAACAAAGG
The DNA here is from genome assembly GCA_001687465.1 of Halocafeteria seosinensis. Classification (NCBI taxonomy): domain Eukaryota; class Bigyra; order Bicosoecida; genus Halocafeteria; species Halocafeteria seosinensis. The sequence goes on along the minus strand of LVLI01000059.1, from coordinate 29,968 downwards.
CGTTAGCATTAATATCTCGGAAAGAATTTAGCACCTCTGGCATTCAAGCTGGTTGGCTAGACACCCCGTCTTCGGAGAGATGAAGTACATGAATTGAGGCATACCTACTTCTTTGGCCATGATATCGTCGCCCAATTCAATACAGGATGTGGAGAAGGTTGATATGATCTTTCGTCGGTCTGCCAGCCACTGAGTGAGAGCCAGACCAAAACTGAGAACAATGGGGCCTGAAAGAATCATCCCGAACTAGACAAGTTGATGCATCTATTTCATCGTCTTCTCTATACGCTCATGTTGACTTCGAAAGTTTTTGAGTGCTTCTGAGGGACAAATCCGTAACGCAAGTTCAAGAGGTCTTTGGAAAGACGTAAGACCCACGTTGTCCAGTAAGAGCTACACTGAAATCGACAGTAATATAGAACCCTTATTAGATCCCAGGAGGGCGCAACCAGCAAGTGCCCTTGTGGCTAGCTGCGAAACCAAACTGAATTCCACGGTATCGGTTCGCTGTTGCTAAAGAGATATGCACCTCATTCCGCTGGCTCGTACTTTCAAGGTGCTCTGCGTCCAGCACAGTTTTTCCGAACACATGGAAACGGGGTCTTAATTTCCCAACAATTCCTGCACCTACACGTCCTGAATGTATACCAATCCGGACGCCCAGGTCACTAGAATTCTTCTCATTGAACGCGGCGACGGATGATATCATTGCCTGAGATAGGTCGAATACCTTCTCCGCAGTCTTTCCGAACTCTGTTCTCCCAGTGTTGAGCCCTCCAATTACAACGTAGGCGTCTCCTATTGTATCTACTTTCCATAGATTGAGCTTTCCCACATTCTTATCAAATGAGGAGTATAATTCGTCTAAAAGCTCCATTACACTACGTGACTGCTTTGATGACGCGAGGGCCGTAAAGCCAACAATATCACTCCACAGAATTATAACATCCTCAAAAATCTCGAAAGAGACTGGTTCATTCCGCTTTAGCTTTTCATTTACGATCGGCGGAAAAAGTAGACCTGTCACAGTCTCAGCTTGTTGTTTCGCCTGTGTCGATGCAGAATAGAGAGTGTAAGCTCGGCGAGTCTTGAGTTCGGAGTGTGCGGAATCTAACATAGAATTATATGTAGTCGCCGAGAGCAACAAAATTCCAACCACTTGAGTAGACAAAGAGCATGAAGCCAGTCTTCCCGAGATGGCGTGGAGAGCGAAGAACAGAGTAAAGCCGTATAGTTCCACCATTGCCAGTGGTTTGGATAACATCCGGAATATATGCAGGGTTGGAAGCAGTAGCACAGGAAGCACAAAGGAATCAAGACAAACCCTGTCCGACTGGGGCGCCTTGCTAAGCCACATTGAATCTGCCAGAATGAATGCACTTAATACCAGGGAACAGAACGCCGACAACCAGACAGAAAAATTCTCCTGTAGGCAGTGCCTGGCTTTACTGAAATAGCTGTCGTCCAAAGTGCTCATAGATGGCAAATTGGCAACGTGCGGACTCTTTGTATTTCGGGGAATTGTAGGGTTGCCTTGCCATATTCTGCGGCTTGAAGACAGGTGCGAAAACTTCTTGGACATTGCCTGCAGCATACAGAATCCAAAAGCAAGAGGAGTGTACAAGATGAGCAAGTTGGCTGTCGATCCGGAAATGTTAGCAGAGTATACGCCAGTCAGATAAAACATGACTAACAGGAGATGCCCGAATGATGAACAGAGCAGATCAAAAGTCAGTGAATGCCTTTGAGATTTGTACTCGGCCTCGACTGCCTCGTCACGGAACCTGGCAAAAAGTGTCGGGTACTCCTTTAGAACCTTCCGTCGGCAAAATCCACATCGTTTTACTGAATATGTCTCAGGTTCCCCAATGAACGCCATATCTACAACTGCAGTCCCCATCATATTCGACGAAGAGCTTGACTTGCTAGACAAACTAGAGAACTGCCGCCGAAACCACTCCGAGCCGCCCTCGTCTATCTCCTGGTTTGATCTTCCTGCGTCAGATATTTGGTCAGATGGCGAACGCCTTTCATGATGCACACACGTATCAGTTTTCTTAGATCGATTTCGCGGAACAATGACTCGAGCCAGGGAAAGTCTCTCGAGTTTCCCAACATGGTAAGATTCCGCAGTAGGCAGCAGTGAAGCATCGAGCTTACTGTACTCTTGCAAGGCATCATTGAGCTTGTAGTCTAAAAACTTAGATACGCTTGCTACTCTATCTTGCGCTTTTCTTATTGTCGAATGTGTTTCTTCTGTTGGGTCATCTTGCGAATAGGATTCCCAGCCTAACGCTCTCGTGCTATACTGTAAATTGAATGTCGCGCCCTTTGGACTGACTTGCGCTACCAGTCGGACATCAGTAACCTCCGAAGATTCGTTCAGCTTCGGAGATCCGTCAGGATTGAAGACGCCACTACACATGCAGTTCCGACGTGTACCGTTACCATCATAAACTATCCGATAAATCTCAAACGCACCCTTGCCTTTCAGATGCACAGATTCAGGTTCAAGCCCCTGATAGCAATCACTTTGTCGGTGTACTTCGTCCGAGCTAAGGGATCCATAAAATTCCGAGCTCATTCCGAGTTCTCCAGGAGATACATACGCTGCTATACGAGATGCAGTGTTCACAGTATCACCAAAAAGTCGATAGAAAGTCCTGCACGTGCCAATGACACCACTAGACAAAGGGCCGCAGTGTACTCCAATCTTTATACCTAAAGGTTCGACGCCATGACATATATCGGACTCATTTACTACTTCATTATGTGACGAGCTCCTGAACCTATGATCATTCATCACATCGTGACAGAACTCAATGAGGTTCGCCGCATGGTTCGCTGAAGACTGCAATACACAAAGCATTCTGGGGTTCGCAAGAAACGCCTGCACTGATCATGTGCTTACTCGTATTACTCCACTAGCAACCACATAGCAATTGCCCACATTTTCGATTTTATACACCCCTGGGTGTGCCAGCACTATTTCATCCAAGCTTGAGAAGTAGTCGTCCATGAACTTCATCAGTTTCGGTAGTTCATATTCTGCAATTCACCGAGTAAGCAGCTCTTGGCAACGGACTTATCGAGCCGTATGACGTTCTTACCTGTACCGGCCACAAGGGTTGAGTATCCCGAGAGATATAGGAACGCCACGCTTGCGCAATCGTGCGATCGAGGAGTCGACATGCCCATCATTTGGGCATGCGCTATTTCCTTTGGCATGGCTAGCGTGAGTAGCTCCTCCGAGCGTATGCACTCTGCCTGGAGACGCTTCCGGGTAATAAACTCGTACCATTCATTTCTTATTTCCACTCGTGCAATACAAAGATTTAGAGCTACACATGGAATCATCACTAGATACGGTACAAGGTCAGGATAGCCAAACGATGTATAACGTCCGGCATACAATCGAACACCGGTTGCTCCAATAAAGGCAACTCCCGCTGCAAAATACACTATGCTTAAGTGTTTTCGGTCAGTTAAAATTATCCTTATGATGCTCATCCATGTTGCAACAAAGAGAATTGAAAACGAAATGCTTGTGGAGAGTTCTTCTGGTTGGTTACCTCCTTCAATCGAGCTCATCAGTGCTACGTCGACGAAAGCTCCCTGCCCTAGAAATACTACCGCAAATACAAGTACCAGGATGGCTAACGGGATCTGATACGAGTTTTTCCAAAGTTTCACTCCAGTTACGAACATGGCCGCTACTATAATCAATTCCAGAACAAAATGAACCGGAATGATGACCCACAGCAAATCCGTTTCTGCTGCGGACAGGTCATCACCAAAAAACGACGCGATGCAGATTCCGGATACGATGGACCATCCTAACAGTGTCCTCCACAGAAAACGATGTACATTTGCCCTTGCAGCCCGTCCTCGCTTTTTCATGAAATAGTGCCAAATTGTTTGTGCCTCATTAGTCGGCATGTTATCCAGATACGGCCATTCAAGCGGAGTCCGCCCCGAACTGGCTATATTTATGCAGCTCCTACAGAGATGACGCTTTTTCCATCCTGGAACAGCAATATTTACGCAGAATATCTTTAGATGGGTTTTCTCTCACACGGTGAGTCACACCTTATGGATGTTTGGGCTCTCCGGGGCACTCTTCGCTATTGTGCCCCCAAACGAAGGAATTGTAGAACACGAGCCACTATGCATATCTCTGCTTCACCGAATTTGCCGTTGAAAGAAGCAGCTTGCATATCTACGGATATTACCTTTTGCAATATGTTGTTGCGCACCCATGCAGTAAGTTGTGTCCAACCAAACTATGGGAATCCGGTGTAATGTGTCATGATGGTGCTTCCAGCAATCGTGTGACGTCACAACTCGACGTGGCCACTGGCTATATTATAACTATAACCACATCAGAATGGCGTCAAGCTTAAAATCCCTCTAGATCGAGCCTGGAGGTTCCACATTAATTGCAGATAACTTGTGCAACCATCGAAGGGATCGCGGATGACCGTCAGAATGTTTGCGCTCTTGTCTTACCCTAAACCTGCTAAACTGTGATGCGCAGAACAAGACTTCAACAGATTGGCATGCACGCCTTTTCCTTCGAGTAGTGGATTCAAAGTCAACCAATAAGTCCCGTATTTCGAACGGCAGAGGCTGCAGGGTAACGGATCTCGGCAGACATAACCCGATAAACGCGCTCATGTCGCCAAGCTGTCTAGGGACGTCACTCTATGTCTGTTGTGTACCGTGTGGGTATCGCATGTACCTCTCGAACAATTTCTGCTTCGTCGTCGGTAGGCAAAGGGTGCCAATAATCGCTCTTGTCCCTCGTATTCCTTTGCCAAACGGCGTGTACATGCTAGAAGGGAAAACTTCAAACCGAATAAAGCATCATGTAAGCACGTATTACAGATCCAGTACTTGTATTCCTTTCCGGCTTAGTATCAGGTCCGCTCCGCGTACAGATTGAATGAGCCACTTCGCCATGAGCTCGTCAAGTGCTGTTCCATCCACGAACTCCTGGGGTGGAAGCGCCTGCTCCATTGCATACAACGTAATACCGGCACTAACGGACACATTCAGAGAGTCAACAAACCCTTGTTGAGGGATGTAATATCCGAAATCAGCTTCAGATTCTGTTAACCGGGAAACTCCTCGATGCTGTCTTGCAAACGGCGATCCAAGGGTAACACAGACAAGGATTGCAGTGAGACAGGAACTGTTTCTTCAGCTTACCTCATTTCCCAGTACCATTGCCAGACGAGGACGAAGTCGTGAGCTAGTGGGTTTATTTGCCAATCCATGATTCGCTTGAGTGACCTGCTGCGGTAACTGATCTAGAGGTACACTGTCCTTCGAATCCACCATAGAAGCCGCAATCATGAACGACTGGTCCCGGAGAGCTTGCAGACTGCATACAGTACAAGAACCAAACGAAAATAAAATCCAACCGTGCCAATACAGAAAACAACTTGAAATATCCCTCTTTGAATGCTCGCTTACCATTCTGAAGTGTCCGTGTATCGCTTGACTTCCAGCCACTTAACGGACCCTTTGCTTGTGGGTGACATACTCGCTCCATGCACATCAAACGGATGAAACGCATTGTAACTTTCAATCACGTGAACGGTGCGAATTCCGAAGGCATCCGCGGTGCGTAAACATGCTGCCGCATTATGGGGGTCATTCAAGTTCTCCAGCACCAAAGTGGTGTCCAAACGACGATTCCTAGCCACTTGGTACAGGCGATTGTATTTGCCCGGTTTCACATGTGGTTTCAGTGCTTCCACGACAAGTTTTGCATTGGCCATTACCATCGTATTAAATGCTTTCGAGGGTCCTAGAGCGCCAGGGAAATGCACTAACACCTAATTAAATGAAATCTGGAAGGCCTTGTGAAGCTCAGTCTACTGTTCGCCATTACCATGGCCCGTGCTGCATGATTGCCAATTGAACAGGACTTGCAATACACGACCAAGGGAACAAGGCAGACGTTCGATAGTGTATCAAACCATATCGATGCAGCTGCTGCGCAGCATGAGCCTGGACACTATTTTGTGAAGCTCGAGAAACGAGGCTTGTTTGACACTGTCACTCTACGGCAGATATCGCCCAGTCGAAGCATTTGAAAGAGACCTACGGCCGGAAATTATCAATGGAGAGAAATCACGTTTTCATTGATATGTCATGACCATGGCTACGGGAACGAAGACTACGTTTCACTTAACACATTTGAGGTCGTTGACCCGGAGACTGTAGCCGTAGAGCTCACTGTTGGAGTGAAATTAGAAAGCGACGTTCCAGTCGTAGTAGGAGCTCGAAGAAGAAGGCGAGCTACTTGATGCGGATGTTTCTGTTGTACTTTTCGTCGGGAGTCGCCGTCTAACTTGCAGTTGGAGTTAGCGGTCCCGTTCTGCTCTGCGAAGACGACGACGTACCAGTCAGAGAGGGAGTGCAGCTACTGGAAGCAGTTTCAAATTGAGTAGAGGTGGTGGATGGCGTTGACGTGGGTGATAGCGAAGGGGACGATGGCAGCTGAAAGCGTAGAACAGGCAGAATCATCCCCTTCAGTGACAAAACGTTCGTCTAAGATCCATACGTGATCAGACCACAGTTGAGTTTCGAGAAAATAAAACAGGACTCCATCTATATCTTCTAAATTGCCTGAGGTTGGTCATGTGGGTGTGGGCTTGTTTCCAGGATCGTCGCCAATCATATGATGTGCCACTGATCACACCAGAGGCGTACGTGTTACTGTAAGACACATTTCCTGTAGCTTGACCGCTTATTCCTCCTCCTTTTAATCCAGCAATAATCTCTGCTGTCTATGGATAAAGAATCCACCAAATTCTGCAATCTTTCCATTCCTAACGTCAAGATTCCAAATCAATAGAGCTTCCTCGAAGGACAAAGCATACACCCTAAATAACCGCAGAAAAACTACTACCTGCTCAAACACCAAGACGAACAGTAAAGGGTTAAGAACAGTGTTGTACATATTCGTCGTATGCCCTTATTCAACTTTGCAGACTGTGTGACTTGGCAAATGCCTCCGATCAGGTGCTCAGTTCAACATGAGGCTTCAGCGCTTGTGCTGCAATTTTCAATTCGTACACATCCTTGCTTTGTTCCGCTAGTATGCATTGGCCAACGTTAAGTCTCGTGAGCCTCGTCCTATTCGCTATTGCGATGGTTAAAAAAGACTTTCAATACAGGACCGATGAATCAGAGCAGACATTCGACATTATAATATATATATAATATGACTGAGTATATCAATGCATCTGCTGCGCAAGTTGCGCAACTTGAGCTTCGGAAGAGTTGTGTGAAGTCGGACTTCACTCGAGCCGTTTGAGCCGAGTGACCGCCCTTTCCAATGTGTCTTTTTCCCTCCATTTTCCTTTGATGCAGTAGAATTTCAACCAATTTTCCAGTTAGTATGGATGTTCTTATCGTTGAATGTGCGTCCCTAAATACTGCTAGAAGGAAAGTCCATTCCGAAAAACTCCGCATGCAATCCGGTACACAGTATTTGTGCAATCAAGTGGGCATAGAGAGCATTCAACTGGTTGCTTGACTTTCCGAAGCCGTTCCAGTGCGCATCGTTGAGTCTGTTCATAGAGTAGTGTGATGAACATATCCGGCCGGGCCAACACTGTCGGGCGTTTCTTCTTTTGAGCGGGAAGAGTGTCTGCTCGGGAAGTGTGTTCGTATCTTACATAGCGTTGTTAGTCATATGCTCATCCACCGCTGAAGATTGCTTGTTAAGAGAGATATAACCGAACGGAGCTACAAAACGAGGAACCGCTCGAGCAGAGAGTGAAAAGTACACACTGATTGGCTGCAATTGTGATTCTGGCCCTCATGATTTACGATACCCTCTATGGAACACGTCACTGGTCCCTGTACAACAATGTGCCGCCAAGTGAGTCTCCATGGCTGCAAGAATCGTCTGTGGTCCGATTGAGCCGATCTTTGTACTCTGTTTGGACCTCTCAACATCCAATTGCCGCACTCCCCAGCCGGCTCCGACATCTGGCACGCTTCGGATATCCAACGCTCAGTGAAGCTCTCGTTGATCAGCAGCCGAGGAAAGATAAACCACTTTTTCATTGGACCGAGTCACTGATTGCTGTATTTGCGCAAGCTACACTAGTGCTTTTGATACTCTTACGACTTCGGCAATGTAACCACCGTGAGCTGCCGGGTCCGAAGCCTGGCTGCAGAAAGACACCGACTTCAAAAAGTATGTCACTCATGACTGTGGCTTTGATACTGTCATTTTGCAGTAGATATCGTCCAGTCGAAGCATTTGGAACAGACCTACGGCTCGCAATTATAAATGGAGAAGAACCATGTTTTCATTATAGTTTGCACAAGAAGATGTTTGAAATGAATTGCAGTGAATTGATATGGTATGACCGCTACGGGAACGAAGACTACATTTCATTAAATGCGTACGAGACGTTTGATGGTGGTCGGCAAAATACGAACATCATTAATTTGAGCGGAATTCAACATTTTCGGGGGCTGTTTAAGACTCAGGCTTTATCTTTTGAGGAAGCTCCGTTGATTCGGAACCTTGACATTAGGAACGGATCAACTGCAGCGTCTGGGGGATTCATTGTCCGAAAAGGACAGAAATTCTGTATTATAGATTCATGTAGTTCATCAGGAGATATTCTTTACAGGGCTGGCGGTATATGTGGGGCAGACATTGCTGGGTTTGGAGGCCAGGCCAAGATAACCAATTCGTACTCGACCGGGACAATACGTGGGGACAAAGCGGGAGGTATAGTAGGATATGAGGCAGGTGCTGTTGTAGGGGATCCAGCGACAATCAATATCACGGATTGCTACTCAGCTGGAAATATTGAAGGAAAAGAAGCAGGTGGTATTTGTGGACAGTCTGCTGGTGTTGCTGACGGCCACGTATATGTCACTCGGTGCTATTCCACCGGAACTATTCTCCCCGGTGGGGCAAACAGTGGCGGTATAATGGGGGCTAATGCGGGGCATGCCCGTGGATTCGTCTATATCAAGGAATGCTATAGTACGGGAGGGATAGCTGCCGAAGACAGTGGAGGGATTTGCGGTGCAAGAACGGCATCCAGTAGGGCCCAAGTGTACATTGTCGACTGTTACACTCGAGGTGAGATTAGTGGAACCCGCGCAGGGGGTATTACTGGAGCAAAAACAGGAGGACTGCAGGGACAAGCTTCAGGGGATGTTTATATCACTAACACGTATGCATCTGGTTTGATCCTTGGCACGTCAGCGGGAGGGATTATAGGGCATATAGAACAGTCAGCAAGTGGTGAGATTCAAGTGAAACACTCAGTATATAATGGTGCCCGTATCATTGGTGACGATCCCGGAACCAAGCTCACATCCGTGGGACACTCAGGCAATTTGGACGATATAGATGGAGTCCTGTATCACGCTGAAGGAACGCAAGGATGGACTGAGGACGCATGGGCCATAGACGAACGTTTTGTCACTGATGATGGAATGAGCCTGCCGATTCTACGCTTTCAGCTGCCACCGTCTCCTTCTCCATCACCCGCTTCAACGCCATCCACCACCCCCACGGCGGCAGAAACCGCTTCGAGCAGCTGTTCGCCCTCCTTCACTGGTACGGCATCGTCCTCGCAGAGCCGAACGGCAACCCAAACTGCAAGTTCTACGACAACTCCGACGCAAACTGCTACCGTGACCTCAACGGCAAGCAACTCGGTATCCCCTTCGCATTCTCCCACCACAACGAGGACATCGTCTCCCAGTTTCACTCCAACGGTGAGCCCTACCGCTACCGGTTCTGGAACAACTACCTCTAGTGCGTCAGGGACTCCAGCTGGTTATTATCCCAAACTCACCAAAGTACCTGCACAAAGACCCAAGCGAGCAGTGCAGGGTTAAGGATCACGTTTCAGATTTCGGAACAACCATTTGAGGCTGAAGGACTGGTACTCAAAGCATCCAAAGCAAGGGTAGATATATCAAACTTAATATTTCCCAGATAGGGACGAGTGAGACCGGCTGTCAATACACGGTTCTAGGGGACACTGGACACTGGCTAGTATATTATCTGCAATGGAACTCCATTCCGATGTGCTTTACCTGAAATACAAACCCAGGTCAGCTACTCTGCAATTACCCAATCAGCTGATCGTGAATTCGGATGTTATTCTCTTCTCAATTCATTTTGTGGGATCGGGGAAAGGACTCGGCAACGTGTGTCCAAGTTGGAGGCCGGTCCTCAAAACTAAAAGTTCTTCCCGTTTCTTGCTGACCTGCAGGCTTGTCAAACAACTTGTCGAACGCAAAGCACAACATCTAAGTGACATGTTTAGCAACCGACTCTACATGAGCTCTTTGCTCAGACTCATGAGAATCTGCGTGGCCCCAATTTTGCGAAGATATTCTAGTATGCCGGGACATTTACTATATTTGGCTAGCGCGACCGCCGCATTCTTTCGTGCTGATTTCTGGTGAGACTGATCACCAATGACTTTGACGACGTCGACCAGCAAGTCGCATACTTTCTTCGTTTCATTGAACGAGAAGAAGCGGCTGTCCTGAGGTAATTCCTGTAACATGAGAGAGCATAATGATGATAAAACATTGCACATATTGCCAATGCCGACGGGTCTGTGGCGGACATTGGATTCTTCTAGAGCGGCAGACACTACTTCGAAAACGACGTCTCGAAGCTGTATGGCTGGATCCTCTTTGTTGACCTGGTTTTGGATGTAGAATTGGCAGGTAGCCGCCAAAACTCTTGCCAATGAATCTTGTAGAATCAATGTAAACTCTTTATAGCCATCCGAAATATTCTTCGCTTTGTCCAAAGAGTGGGTCAAAATATCCACTATAGCGCGTGTGTTATCCCTCTTAGCAACGACATCAGCTGCTTGGCGATGGCTAATAATCCGACTCAGTAGCTGGGCGGCACGAGCTGAAAGCCGCAGATCTTGTTCGGTTTTGTTGTCCGAGCCGAGCCCCGAGCACAAAGCGCAAATGATAATTTCAACCCACTTCTGCTTTGCTAGCATCTCAATCAATTTATCATTTGCGACACATGCATTAGCTAAGGCCCCGAATGCATTCGGCGCTACTGAATTGTCTGAGCCTTGTTCGCGTTGGGACGCGCGCAAGAGCGGTTCAAAGGAGAGTTGTTGTGGTGCTCCTTCCAAAGGCTTAACTAGCTCCGTCCGCAACGCTTCGCACTGCATGAGAGACGTGAGTGACCTAATGCAGGCTGAAGTTGTTTGAAACCATTCAGTTGGCTCTATATCTTCCAAGAGAAGCGCAACGTCGGCGGTAGCTGCCAACGCCGGAACGACGTTAGTGGAAGCCAGATGTTGCATTACCTGTTGGAGACATCCCGACGACATGGTATCCTTTACCACCGTTGATTTCACAAGCAGATCGATATTGTTCAGAAGTGACGCTAGATCTTGAGGAACCTTTTTGTCGACTGCTTCTCCTCTTAGAATCGAGGTCATCTGAGCAGTCGTATAACGAATAACCTGAGCAACAGAAGTTTTCCAGAAACTTTGTTGGGTGCTTAGTTCATCGCCGGCCAGAGGGTAACCTCCACTGCCCCCTGTATCGGTAAAGTGGACAAGGAATGACAGAGACGAGATGCAATAATGCGTTAGTCCTGAAGGCAACTGCTTTGATTGAAGCTCACACAGTATAGGTATTACTCCATTTTTCCCTAAGTACCTTGCCATATACGGGGAACTAGCAAGGTATTCCAGCCACTTCACAACGAGACTGAGGTGCTCATCATGCAAGTTCCCAACCGTACTTTCACCTGAAACTTGCAAGGATTTGTGTATGTAGGATAGTGCTGAATCAACAAATCCGCTCTTTCTCCCAATCGTGGACAGGTCGTACCGCTGATTAGCATCAATGCAGGCGGACCATCTCTGCTTGAAATTCTCGAACACCTCCCGAAATTGCGAAAGTCTCTGTGCAGACACTAGGCTGGTGCAGTCATCAGGCAACAATTCTATTGCTTTCGCGAACAAATGGACAGAAGACATGGCTTTATCGGTAGAGGAACTCGCTTCGTCATCGAACACATGCTGTAAAGATGCAGAACGCTCGTCTTCATCGATTTCACACTGTAAGCCTAGTAATTCGTCTTTGAACTGAGTGTTCGAAGGATCCACGGTTACAAGCTTTTCCAACACTTCTTTAGCTGGTTGTTTTCGATTCAAATGTTTTAGTGCCCGATACTTCCGGTATAGTCCTTTGGTATACTGTGGGGAAACGTAGCATGCTCTCGTCGCAAATTCTAGCGCCTCTTCGTAATCCTCGTACTTGAGAAAAACCTGATCAACAAAAAGGACGACGAAGGTCTTCTAACAATACAGCAACAAAGCTGTCATGTTACAAACCTGGGCCATATTGGCTAAAACGGGGCTATTCAGGGGCGATAATTCAATTGAAGTCCGATAGTGTTGTAGAGCAGCCCTTAATTCTCCTCGCCGAAATGCAGCATTACCGAGATTTTTCTCTTCTTGAGCATTTTGCTCCTTCTCGCTCTGTTTTTTCTGACGCTGTTCCATATCCTGTTTCACTTGCGCACAGAACTCGGGGTTGTTTTTTTCAAATTCTTCATCCTTCATTTTCTCTATCATTTGCTCTCTTTCTGCCTCTTCTTCCTGCACAAGAATCAATGGGCATGCCGCAACTAAACAATAACCTTCACTTTATATCTATCTAGTTTGTTCACGTACCAACGTCACGGGATCATCCAACTGCACTTTATCCCACTTGGAGTAATCCAACGTGCTTTTCCACACACCGGGAGTTACAGTTTCCGTAGACCCATCTTGCAGGGTCAGATTCTTCACGCGGCTTTTATGAGTCACAGACGACTGCTGCTGCTTTTCATTCTCCTTGTTCTTGGAAGCACTCTCGCCCTCCGTATTATCATTGTCGTCATCTCCCAGATCGTTAAAGTGTAGCCGCGCAAAACTCCACCACTTTTCACGTTCCTCTTTTCGCTCTTTCGCCTGTTCACATCACGCACGCGTCAAATAAAAACGTACATATATGGATATCGACGCAATCCAGCCAACTTTAGTGCATGCATGCGTAATGAAATGACCGTACTTTACGCTCAGCCTGGAGCCTTTGCTGGTTCTTTCTCTCCTCTTCCTCTTGCCGGCGCACTTCCTCCTCTTTCTGACGCTTCTTCTCAATGACCTGAATATATCGCAATAAAGACATGTGGTACGGTATTTACATAACATATGAAAAAAGAAAAAACGGTGAAAATAACCTGATAGTGCCTACTTTTTCGGCTTCTTCCGGGGCTTTTCCCTCCGTTAACGCCTCCACTTGCTGGGATACCTGCATATATACGACGAAAATACATGAGAGAAGTTAATATGCTACCGTATATCGTGAGTGGCATGATTTATAGGCATCTAAAAGCGCCAATCGTACATCATTCACTCTTGACAAGAAGCTATTGATCTCTTTTTCATCAAAACGCGACATTGTCTCATACACATCAAGGCGAGCATTGACTCCAGGTATACGTGTACTACCTATTCCACCTTCAATACTCCTTGTATACACCTTAAATAGTGCATTTACAAACAAAGAGTATTTGATGGACCCAACTTCAACTTAATTTGAATGACCCCGAAACCCTTCGCGCGACGCACTCGCTTTTGATTGTCACTGTGTCTTTACTACGGTAGCTTGCTTGTCATTGCAGCATGCGTAGGAGGTGTATGCGGTGCGGGTTTGCTACGTTTTTACGAATGCGTGCAAACAACTCAAAACCTAGTTGCCCAAAAGAAGTTCCAAGAACTAACGGGAACGGAAGAAAACTACTCCCGTCCCGTGTAACATGTGACTGGGGTGACTATGTAATGTGTACACTGAGTCTTGATCGTTTTCTAAGGTTTCTCTACAATAATGAACGACCCGTGCATCATCGTCAGTACATTTGGTCCCTAAGTTCGGTTCCATTAACTGCATCATGAACTTCCATACACGAAGCACATCCGGATGACACGATATCGGGATTTCCCAAGGCAGATATCCTGTAGATCACCTTCCTATGCACCACTGTCAATACGGTAGTAGTTCTCAGTTGTTTTCTCCGACACAAATCAATTGATCAGTGTTGTCCGATTTCTCTCAAACTGGACCGTCACATTGCCCCGCTTGCTGCTGATCCCCCTTCCTGTCCTTGGGGAGGATTCATGGAGATTTAGAGCTATGAGTACATACGTTGCAACCAAAATGATATTTAAACGGCTTTATGTAGTAGCACAGAATCCTAGGTTCCGCACACTAGTTAACTGGCGGCCCAATCTTTTGGTCCCGAAGGCTTTGTACTCTTTCGTTTTCTGAAAGCCGGCGAACTCTCATCAGCTCGGCATACCAACGACCGCACAGAAATATGAGTAGCTACCGAACTTTCCCAATATGTACTGAAGTCTGATTCTAGTCACAATTTTGTGCATAGCTTGCCCTTCATCGGAAAAGAACACCGTCTGTAACAACCTTGCTATCCAGAAAGGATACTGCACTTGATCCGGCCAGACACAAGCAATTTGACCTCTAAGAAACATTTCTGAGGATGAAACATCAACACCTTCTGCAAGCAAAAAACTGCGATTGGAGTACTACACAAAAGAACTTCAAAGGTTGCAATGTGGTAACGGATTTAGAGAGAGTAGTAGAGACGTCTCCACCAGAATAATCATGCATCATGGTGGACACTGGGAGAAGCAGTGAACTGAGTAATTGAGCTGTGGCCAATATACAGTACGTCTATACTCCAGCCTTTCCATACACTTGAGCTCGCAGAATTTCGTGAAATATGCAGGATTGAGTCCTCACCGCCCCCAAGTTTGCTGGTTACATTTACGGTCTTTCGTTGCTTGGCACTGTATGCTTAGGCTGGAACTGATCACACTGAGCTGGTTGCGATCGCAACGATGCCCATGCAACAACAGAGCACAACTTACGCGGGAGAAGTGTTGATGTCGTTCTCAAGTCCACGGGGTTTACCGCAGTACCACCACTGCCAAAGGGGAGCGGACACTCCCGCTAAACCTTTTTGCGCGGTACAGTGGACCTTCCTCTCTTCATGCTCGTTACTACCAGTAGGCACTGCAGCCGTAAAGGGTTCTCAAATTTGTTTCTCGGGTAGCACTGTATAGAC
This sequence comes from Halocafeteria seosinensis, assembly GCA_001687465.1. Taxonomy (NCBI): domain Eukaryota; class Bigyra; order Bicosoecida; genus Halocafeteria; species Halocafeteria seosinensis. Next base: position 14,787 of record LVLI01000059.1, on the reverse strand, counting down.
ACCCTTACAGTATATTGCTGCTGGCACACTACTACGTACCGCCCTGTTCGAAGAAGTTATAGTCTTCAACAGATCCCACTTGCTTTCGTATACCACCGGTAGGCTGAATACACACGCACAAATGTGACAGATAGCCCACCGGCCGGGAAGTTGGCCGCATCCTCTTAACGAGGAGCGGTATGCGCCCGTGTTAAGCAGCGACGGGCCCGCTGTTCCTGCAGCCTTGCTGACATGTGCCGTGAGGGAACACAACACTGGTTTGCTCAGGAGGCATCGAAGGAGCCATGCCTGCGCCCACGATGTCAGGGATACCGTCAAGGCTCAGCCTGGCAGGAGAAGACCCAGAGCCTGCCACAGCGACGCCGACGCCAGGATCGGTTGCAGCAGCGCAGGCAGGATTAAGTGTTGGTCCAGACGCAACAGTTGTGGCCAATGACAAGCCACCACCTGACGCGGGGCTGGCTCCCAGGAGTTCCGTCCACCTCAGTTTCGTCAACATAACCCAAATTGAAGTACATCTCCTGCTCGAGGTCGAACAAGTGCGGCTACCCAGGTCCTTCTGAAGCCACGAAATCGGTCCCACGTCCGTGCTGCCTCTGGGTAGCCCCTCCAGCGGACGAGGATCCGCTTGTCGTGGAGCCTGAAATCGACAAACCTCTCGACATCATCTACAGTGTGCGTAGCTCTAGGCAGCCAGTCTAAGCAAGAGGAACCATTACCCATTGGGTTGTTTGACGCGGTCTTAGTCAAGCGGTCGGCAGCCAAGTTTGAAGCCGGTATGAACCTACCGGTAATCTCTGCGCTCCTCACCATTGGGAGGTTCTTAAGGTGGAACCATTCAGTCCGTGCCCTCTCGAAGAGCGGGATGAGCTTGTCCTTGCGGCACTGGGCTTCGCCATTCATTTGATCCACCATCGTTTGTGAGTCGCATCCCATGCGGACGTCCCGCGGGGCTGGTAATTTACTTGGGGATGCACCCGCGTCAAGCGCATCGAAGGCCAGTTTCAATCCCAGCAGCAGGCCTTCGTATTCGGCTTCGTTGTTAGTTTTGTGTGGCCCTACGTACTGGCTTGAGAGGCCTAACTGGAGTTTAGTACCAGCTTGCCCAACCCTGTAGCACACAGCCCCAGCTCCCGCGTGCGCTGGGTTGCCCTTGGAAGCGCCATCGGTATGGCAAAGTAGGCCTTCGAAGACATCCGTATCGATTATGGCTGGTGGAAGGCCAGCTGCACACGGCCAACTAGTGTGGCGCAGCCATCCGTCGGATGAATATCTCCTGGTACACGTTTATCGATCAATCGTCCTCAGGAGTCTTTTAGTGTATCCTGGACACCATCCACAATGATTCGACTGTCCAATAGTTGTTTGGCTGGAGGACCATTATTGTGCCTTCTTCTTCTACGGTTGGTGTCTCTTCTACTTTTGCCTCATCTGGGAACCCGAAACCTACCAACGTAGTAGGGTCTTGGGCGCCCCTTTCGTGTAACTGCGAGGGGTCAGAGATGCTAGTCGGAGTACATATGAAGCCAATGATATATAATGGAGACCTAGAACTGAGTATATAATGCACAGTTTACAGCATAAACCCGAACTAAGAATCTTCTTCCATTTTGTTCTTCGCTCAAGTGGCGGGCGAAAAACGCGCTTGCGGCCGCGGTAGTAGTGCACGAGTACACAGTACACAGTGTATTACAGTACATGGGATTGATCATCCTTGATGCAAACCCAAGTTAGATAACGATTGGAGTTGCTAACAGCCAATATTCACGCGGAAGAGGTGTCCAATTGTTCTACCGAACAGGACAAGAATCCCATTACCGGTGTAGTCTCCTTGGTCGCTCGCGATCATTTTGGCACAAGAGGCGTCATAGATGCAAAGTATGTGTAGCACTATTCGAGTGTTGTATGTTGATGGTTTTCTCAGACGTTCATATTTCTGTATCGCTGTGGCGTCAACGACGACGGGTTTCGGGTCCACACCTCCCTTTTCTCTGCCCCCCTTGGAGATGCCCTAGCGATGGGTTCCCTTAGCGTGGTAACCTTATTTACATTGTTACATCGATACAGGTTTTCTTCCATGTATCTGAACCCAGACGTCTTCATGAATGCAACGCCCAGTGGGATGTGCGCATCCAGAAGGACCGTCGGCTTCGGCCCCAGCGTTTATGACGGTCACCATGATCGTTCTCCTGTTACAAGACACTCCGGCCAACGCTGCGAAGAGAAAATTCCTACATGTGGATTCATTCAAGGACAAGAAATGGGATAATCGTGATTCATTGGTCGATGTTCCCCACCCTGACCCTGCCGTGAGTGATTCGGACGTAGCCCACGGACGCTTGGAATGGGAACTTCTTCGACCTGAATACAGCAACCTCATCAAATTCGGACCCAGTACACACGAATATACTCCATCGTTCGAGCTTGGTGGCTCTGCAGGATTAATGCTAGAGTCTCGTCTAGAAGTTATTGTAAACAGAACCGGTGTGGAATTCCACGCGTACATTTACTTTTCAGGAGATTGGGGTGGATTCCTTATACGCTTGTTGCGTAATCCACTTACTGGACAAATGTTTGAATTTAGACGACGATCTGTTAGTTCCAATCCTGTCAAACAAGCCACCTTCGCTGACCCTGATGGACGTTTTTTCGAGACCGGGACTGTTGGCGATGGTTGGTTCCATGTTTACGTGAAACTCCAGCCCGATGGGCTTTATACTGCCTCCTTCGAAGGACTTTCCAACTCCGCACATTCTTATTCCTGGGAGAACGAATTGGAATCACGTGACCTGCGTAGTGTGGTGCAATGGGGGGGAACGGGTTGCCAGCCAGGGGATATCTGGGGTTGTCGTCCCAACAGACTTGACAACGTACGGGTGAACTTTCCTGGGCAGCCATTCTTCTGTGACGGTGGAGAGTTCCCTGACTACAATTCAGCAACATGCGAGTACTGTCCTCCTAACAAAATATCCCTCGCAGGGGATACTCAATGTTCTCTCTGTGACCCGGGGATGGTACCAAACAAGGAGCAAACAGCATGTTTAGAGTCTTCTTCTATTGCACCAAGCGGCTCACCATCTCGCTCTAGGTCACTAACTCCCTCTGCGTCATCTAGTAGCTCTGCATCCTCTGCGCCAACGATGAGAGAGTCCAGTACTGCCACCTCTAGCGCTACTCTCTCAGCTGCCGGAAGTCAGTATAGCAGCACAATATCGCCAACATCGACGAACACTGGTACTACGACTAAAACCCGAAGTTCCTCTGCATCCCCCACAGAAACGACAGCGATTTCCAATACTGCCACTTCCACATATTCGCGCTCTGGCAGCCCGACATCTTCAGTATCCTGGACCAGCACCGGCACACCGACCACAACCGTCTCAGATACGCCGACGGCAACATGCTCCACAACTACGAGTACAACTAATTCTGCCACCTCAACCGTTACTGTCACTTCGTCTACATCCCCTTCAGGCTCCAGTACCGATACTGTCTCAAGTACCGCTTCTCCAACGACAAGTGTGACATCCAGTGTCTCAGCTTCTTTTACGGGAACCGTGACCGGTTCTAGTACTACCAGTGCAACCATGACCGTCACTCCGACTCCTACCCAGACCCGCAGCAGCACTTTGTCCCCAACGCCGTCAACATCGTCGGTTAATACTGGTTCTCCAACGTCGAGTCCTACCGTCTCTCCTACAGGGACTGAGACTAGCTCGACTACTAGTAGCGCCAGTATCACGGTCAGTGCGACGAGCACCTCTTCCCAAAGTAGCACCACGTCTCCAACATCATCGGCGTCATGTACTGGTACTAGATCTCCAAGTCCAAGTATTTCGGGTACATCATCTGTTTCTCCTACAGGGACTACGACACGTTCAGGTTCAAGTACCGCTTCTCCAACGACAAGTGTGACATCCAGTGTCTCAGCTTCTTTTACGGGAACCGTGACCGGTTCTAGTACTACCAGTGCAACCATGACCGTCACTCCGACTCCTATCCAGACCCGCAGCAGCACTTTGTCCCCAACGCCGTCAACATCGTCGGTTAATACTGGTTCTCCAACGTCGAGTCCTACCGTCTCTCCTACAGGGACTGAGACTAGCTCGACTACTAGTAGCGCCAGTATCACGGTCAGTGCGACGAGCACCTCTTCCCAAAGTAGCACCACGTCTCCAACATCATCGGCGTCATGTACTGGTACTAGATCTCCAAGTCCAAGTATTTCGGGTACATCATCCGTTTCTCCTGCAGGGACTACGACACGTTCAGGTACTAGCACCCACAATGTCACGGATTCTGCATCCAAAAGCAGCACAGTGACACCAACATCGTCAGCCACAGTGACTGCAACTGTTTCCGCGTCTGTTACTCATACTTGCACACCGTCTCCACCCTACACGGCAAGTTCGACTGGGTCCGGAACTGCGACGGTTACACCTACACGTTTGTTTCCTGCAACGAATGGGTCTGCTTTAAAATCAGCATGCGGGACTGTACATCAATTCAATTGCGCATCTATCGAGTACAAAAAAGTGCACGAGGCGAGCATAGAAGTTTCTCACGCGAAACTGGTGCTTGCCTGTCTGCGGCTCGAAGCTCAATCTATCAAGGAAACTCAGCCTCAGTTTGCGGTTTCATGTCTGTCCCATCTTGACTTCGATGCTGGTGTAGACCACTATGTGGGCTGCTCGGCTCTCGATGGCGGTAAGACAACAGGATTGTCGTCACTGTTGGAGGTTGTTCCGGAACTAACAAATGAGAGGGGGTGCCCCGGTTGGTTTCCCGTAGATGCATGTGTAAGAAAGATGTACAATGTAACCGTACGGATTCACCCAAACGCATCCAAGTTTCTCGAGGAGCAACTCCGTTACGCAACTGATGTTACTAACGGGTACACCTTCTTTGTACCCTTCTCGCTAGCCGTAATATTCGGCCGCGAAACGATCGTTGAAGCAGAGCAGTTGGTCTCAGTTCATATGTCTGCAGCTGTGGTGGAGAGCATGTCAATGGAAGAGAGGCCTCTGGTACGGGTTTTCCCTTCCGAACTAACGGTCAATCACTCACGACATGTGGGGTCTGAATTAGATGTTTCCCGCGAAATGCGTATACAGGCACAAGGAAGAACCGATTGGAGCTGGGGCGTCTCAAGTAGCCTCCAGAGGTTGATTCGTCTACCCGTCGCGAGAAAGGTACTCAGTGAACCCGCTACCGTTTTTCAGGACATCATATTCCACACTGAGCTTGCTTCGCCTGGTAGGACCTCTGGATTTGTGTTTCTTTCTGTCAGACAACGTAGCAGAATAATGGACAGTATCTCAATCCCTGTGCGGCTATGGGTGTTCCAGGGCGAGCTCCAAGTTGATTCATCAACAGTGTCTGCCGAGCGCAGTTCCCAGGAACCACCAGTTTTACGGTTTGTGAGATTGTACAATGCTGGGACGCATGTTGTCAATTGGAATGCTACAGTTACCAGTGCAAATGGAAGCATTAGTCATCGGAACACATGGCTTCAAGTAGAGACAAGTGGTCAAATTGGAGCCGGGGAGGAGAGGTCTGCTCTGGTTACACTGTTTGCGAGAAATACAGACTCTTTGGGGATATTTACTGGATGGATCCGGTTTGACACGGATGCGTGGGAAGTCCGGGATACCGTGAGTCATGCTCAGAAGAGATCCTCCCGAAATCGTTCTTCGCAGGGCGTTATACATGTTCGCGTTGAGTTCTTGGTTACGTCCATATTCCTATGTAACCAATTTCAAGACACAGTCCTAGTACGACCGCATGAAACTAAGCATCTTGCAATCAGCCTAGTAAATACTGAGTTTACTTCGATTAAAGTAAGAGCCCACAGCTTCTTGTTGGATACACTAAATGAGTCCCGAATCGATAGCTCACCCCCTACCTCGGCGACGTTCCCCCTTGGTGTTTATACAGTGGAAGGTGGTGCAAGACTCTCGCCATGGTTATCAGTGAGTCCGTTAAATGTCTCGCTTAGACGCGGAGCGTCTCGGATATTGGAGTTTACCCTGGAGTATGCTTCTCCGTTTTTGTCCCTTTTGTCTCGTAACTCTCCAATGATCATCGGAGTAACTCCTGGTTTGTTCGCCATCGAATTCGATTTGGACGTAGAGCTTGTGGCATCCAACCCACGCCTTGCTACGAGACACGGAACAACGCATCACTCTTTGGTAGTGGAGTTTGTTCCCGGCGTGGCCAGCTCGCAGAATTCCGAAATAGCTCTTTCTTCCCGGAATGCATCGGTAGGGAAAACGATCACTGGACGGCTGACGTTAAATGATGACTTCGGATATGGACCAGCGAATGCAATATATGTAGAGTCGATTCCATCCAGCACAGATGATGTGGAAGGGCTGCTTAAAGTGAACACCAAGGTGTTGAACACCCGCCAGGTTACTCAACCGGTGGTGTTTCTACCTAATGGAAGATTAACAACTGGATCCAATGTTACAGAGCTTGAGTTTTCACTGGAGTGCGTCGGCGTGGGGCAAGTTCGTTTGGATTTCCTAATTGACGGAAGATCTATCGGTGGCCTTCCTACCAAGGTAACATCGGCACCGATTCAGTGCAGCGAGAATGAAGTTCCAGATAAGTCTGGCACTTCTTGCTTATGCAGGGGAGGGTATCGTCGGGCGGAGTTCGAAGGGAACCAATGCGTACCATGCGACGAAGGAACGTTTCAGAGAAGATCGAATTCGCAGACGTGTCAGCCTTGTGCTAAAGAGATGTTCTCGATGACTGGGGCATCCTCGTGCTCTCCGTGCCCAACGTTTGGGGTATCGTGCCGTAATGGTGCCCTTCGACTGCTTCCAGGGTATTGGTGCGATGCTTGCTCGCAAGAAAATATGAGTAGAACTGCGAGGGTAGACCGGATTACCCCAGATGCTCTGCAAGCATCCGCAGCGTCCACGTCGCTCCTTCTCTGCGAATTTCCGAGCGCGTGTATCGTCAATGCGACTGCGTTTTCGACCAAGTGTGCAACAGGCCACGAGGGGCCGCTTTGTGGGACTTGCCAGGAAGGCCATCTGAAAATGCTTAGTGGCGAGTGTGTATCGTGCAGCGATGGGCGTGGAGACATGGTTACTACTGCACTGTCCGGTACATTCGTTTTCGTTGGCGTTGTTAGCATTGCCATTCACTCTGCAAAAGAGTCTGCCTGGGAAAAAGAAGCTAAGGCTGACCGGGAAAGTCAAGCGGTGCATAATCCTAATATGGTTGCGAATCCAGTCGCTAAACTATACACTGACAGCAATCCGCTCTCAACGACTGATAAAAAGTATAATAGAATTGATGTTTCCAACGACAGCGAACGAGCTTTACTGATTTACAGTTACTACACCCGCAATGGCCAGTGGGAATCCCTCAAGCAGCTACTGCTAATGCTTATAGACTACTTGCAGATCTCATCGATATTGCAGCAGCTAGAAATCAAGCCATTTTCCGATAGACTAGGGTGGATAGAGTCTAGTTCAGAAGCGGCTTCTTTCAATCCCTCAGACATCCCGCAGATCAGGTGTGCTACGGGTACATCGTTGTATGAGATTGCGCTGAGTGTCATGATCAGTCCGCTACCAGTTTCTGCCTTCATACTGACTCTCCATGTTGTTATTGAAGCTGTGCGCTCGAAAGGAAAGTTTAGAAGACATAGATTTGTGACGGACTCCATCCTTTCTCTCATTACGGTATTGGGCCTGCTGCATGTGGCTGTCACTGAAATGACCTTCAGAAGCCTGGACGTGCGAGAACAATCGTTATTAGGGTCTAGACGATCCGCGCTGGATGTCACACTCAGAACCAGTGATGCTCAATTCGGAATCTTGCAGATTGCAAGCTTTGCATCGCTTTTCTTATTTGTGTTTGCTTTACCTCTTTCTGTCTCCGTGTTTCTTCTTTGGTGGTATTGGAGGGCGAAAACTGCTAAACTGTTCAAAGAATTTCTTAAGTTTGTTGGTGGTTTTCGACTGGACATGTTGGGCTTTTTGTGGGAGCCGTTTACACTGATCAGGAAGCTTCTGTTGTTGGTCGTATCTGTCTTTGTGGAAGGGCCTCTAAATCAGCTTGTGTGGGCAAGTGTTATTCTCTTCATGTCATATATTGGCTTATCGTTATGCCGACCGTACCGCGAGCCGTCACTTAACTTGGTGGAAGGGTTACTCATTATGGTTTCTGCTGGTAACTGCTACATAGGCATATTGCTTTTTCCGTTTGATGATTCCAGCAACCTATTAGTAAGCATTAGGAATTTTAGCGCGGAGATCTTATCAATTCTCCTGCAGGTTTTGTATGGTTTTATATTAGTTGTAGTCGCCTCGAGACTAGTTCCGGGAGCATTTCGAAAACTGAAGGATGTCATAGCAAGAAACATGAGGCCAGTGTTACTGCGTCTTCGCGTATGCAAAAGATGCTGGCTATCTCGGAAGAGCCCATCAGAGTTCCGTTTCGCGTCAACGTCCCCTGTGATGCCTGGAACCCAGCTTCACTCCATCAATCCTTTGGCACATACGAGCAACGGCTCTAAGGGCATGTTCCAGAATACAACCATGGATGAAGATAGAGATTTTTCGATTTCTTCAAGACCTACAAGTAGTCCATCAGGCGAGTGCACAATGTCGCATGAGCGGAAGAGGGAGCGGTTTAACTCACTCGACCGTCTGACACACACGAGTAATGGCTGTAGTGCTCCCGCGTGGGATAAAACCACGACGCAGCACGGAGATGAGTCTACTCTTTCCATCAGGAACATGTATGAAATGTATAGCAACATAAACAGACAGAAGGGTCGTCGCTCCCCGTTTAAGCACAAACCAAGAAACGTGATAGCTCGTCACCGTTCCAATCGGCTTCCAACTGAACCATCCAATCACACGACCGGCGGTTCATAAGTCTACAAGTTGGAAATAAAACCGTGCCTGCTGAAATGCTATTACTTGATTTTCTTGTAAGGCCGAGGTGCTGTATCGAGCTTCACCTATCGGCATTTTATTCGAGGGGGTTGTCTGGAAGAGATTTGCCGTCACAATGTACGGGTCAATGTTGGACGCTGGTCTTTTATCCTCCATATCCACGACCCTCTTTCTCGGTAAACAGGGGATGCGAACAGATGCTCCACGATCTGCAACTCTTCTGCACACTCCTTGTCTCGTGATGTCCTGTGAGCCGGCGCTAATTACCGGAACCATAGACTCGGAACATATCCTCATGTTTGAGCTCAACGTTTTTCCATGCTTTCTCACATGGCATCGTATCCTCCAACTTCCCTCATTGAGGCCGTGTTGTGGTTTACGTGACAACCGGCACCATTCCAGTCTCCTCGGATTGGTTTGGGGTCGAGGGTGACACAGACTCCAACCTCTTCGTGTTCCGTTACTCGTTCAAGGATGGATCGAGCGAGCATAACTTGATTTCAGGAATCAATGCCTTCGCAGGGGCCTACTTAAAATTCCTATTGACCAGCCATTACTTCGGCAGTCACTCCACTAATGTCAGGACCGGCATATACGCATGTCCGGTGATGAACGTTCTACCAATAGCATTCCTGGGGCGCTATCTCCCACGTCAGGTGGCTTGATGTCAGTGGCTGCAACTGTTTCGGCTAGGCCAACGCTGAACCTTCGCTCACATTGTGACAATTGCACTGTCGAACCAATTCCAAACAAGTGGCGGAACGAATGCATCCGACGCTTAGCTCCGGTCAGAGGAGATACAACGCAGAAGAGAAGCCACGCTGAAGCCTACGATTTGGCTCGTAGAATATTCGCTAAACGTGGAACTCAGCGCACGTTGGACGAGGCAAAGTCCAAAGACAAGGAAGATTCTTCAATTCCGTGGGAAACGTTGCGGTGGTATAGACAACTTAGTGAACTCCAGTCAACTGCACAGGATTCGCACTCCCAAAGCTATGGGAAGGGTCTCCTTCCCTTGGAGGCAAAGTAGCCTTTTACATGAACATTCCAAACATTGCCCTTTGTTTCCGTCTTCTTAATTGGACATAGTAGTCCGTAGCACACTAAAAGGTATATAGTGGACTGATATTTAACACAATTAACTGTCGCTCGATTACATTTCTCTCTTTTTGCCTACAAAGTTGCGATTTTCATCTACCGGTACAAGAGCGTTTGCTGCCCTCATCTAAATCACACATAATAACATCTAGGGCATGACTTTTATTGGCCCTTAGCATCTTATGAAACCCCTTCTGAGACGCGCTACGTCTTCATGTCAGAGGCTTGTTTTATAACGGTTTGCATCCTGGAAATGATCCAGAAGGAATTCCTTCGACACGGGCAAATTGGCAAGCCGTATCCCCAAGAGTAGTGAATCGCACCGACATGTAACATGCTGGAATAGGCAAGTGCAAGAGTCCATGTTGTTGTCTACTGAGACAAGCTGAATGAGGTTCTGGCTGCCAAACGTGAAGCATCGTGCCTTCGCAGACCGGTGACGTTCTATCGGCCTCTTGCTGGTAATCTCAGATCTGGTTGTATGGAATGATGGCAAACGCACACTCCGCCATGGTGTTCGTATTAGCTCTTGGCACAATCAGTAGTCTTCAAGTCCAGTCAGAAGTTCAGAACATCAAGAATCAATTACACCTGTATTTGCAAGTTGGCCATCGATTCCATCGAGGAATTTCAGTTCCCCCCACCGTTATGTGCGAAAGAGTATCCAGTGTTTGTGGACGAACAGGTGATATATACGGAATCACGTATAAGGTACAGCGTGGAGATAGTGGTGATGTAGGTATCTTGCGTGGGTCAGCGGCTGCGTCAAAGTTGCTTCAACAGACACCCGATCCAAGGGGGCCAGCCAACTAGCTCCCTATTTCGATCCACACACAAAATCCAACATGGTTAAGTCTTCACCGGGAACGAGGACAGGTTCACCCAGTGTTACTGGAAGCGAGAGCCGTTCATCCGGGTGTCTAGGCGGTACACAAAACCCATATACATCGCAGTATTCATCCGTTACGACAACTGGTTCATCCAGTATCACCGATACAATAACATCAGCAGCATCCTCATCTCCAGCACCTATTAAAAGCCCGATCTGTTCGGGCTCCGCATTGAGCACGAAGGCAAGTTTACCCACTGTAAGAGGCTCGATGATTTCAGCAGTTACCCTAAGCAAGTGGTCTTTCACTAGTACGTCAGTCCCTGTGCACAGACTAACCCTTCAGAGTTTTCATCGAACACGAAGACAAGTTTACGCACTGTCATAAACTCGATGTCAACAGCTACCCTAAGCGAGGGCCTTGCATCTAGAACTTCAATCCCCAGACAAAGCCGAACCGCTTCAGGTCTATAGTGGACAAGTTCGGCAGCAGCCACTCACTCGATGAAGCGAACCGACACGTTAAGCGGGAGTCCTCATGTTAGTTGACAGGGAACTTCACTGAATGCCATACACAAGTGCAACATCTTCGTCGTGGAGGTTGGTTCAGGCGACCAGAGCAGGAACTGTAACTGAGACACAATCAGCAAGCGGGACAGCACAAGTCAACACCCCCCAAAACGTTGATGCCATTTTCGACAAGCCCACCTAAACCAAAATGCATACAACTGTGGGGACTCGAGCCATCCAGGAACCAGCTTCAACAGTCACCAGGCCTCAATCTTCCTTGGTATCAATAGAATGGAGCGCGCAGAACTCACTCCCGGCTGTGGGCTACTCGGGGGATCAGACGGATAGCGGATTTGGAAAAGGGGGGCCCAGACGACGGCACGGAGGCAGTCTAAGCAGCAGTAGTGCGAACTCGAACGAAGACGAAGATCAGGACAAAGCACAAACCGTCTCTATCGTAGTTCCAACTTCCTCTCCCTTTTTGTCGTTGTTATTCTGGCAATGTTGGAAAATTACCGGAAACAAGCGAAGCCGTATTCGGCAACACAATTATGTTTCCCAAAGAATTTGAGATCGAAATATCCATCCCAGAGAATGATACGAGCGCTGATGGCAGGTGGCGAAGCAACCGACGTGAAAAACCAGAACAGATACAGTTTCAAAAAGCGCATCCTAGATCCCAGAGTCACCGACGCTTAGCTCGGGTCAGAGGAGCTACAACACAGAAGAGAAACTACGCTGAAGCCTACGATTTGGCTCGTAGAATATTCTCAAAACGTGGAACTCAGCGTACGTTGGACGAGGCAAAGTCCAAAGACAAGGAAGATTCTGCAATTCCGTTGGGAAGCGTTGCGGTGGTATGGACAACTTAGTGAACTGCAGTCAACTGCACAGGATTCGCACTCCCTAAGTTATGGGAAGGGTCTCCTTCCCTTGGAGGCAAAGTAGCCTTTTACATGAACATTCCAAACATTGCCCTTTGTTGCCGTCTCCTTAATTGGACATAGTAGTCCGTAGCAGACCAAAAGGCGCCTATGAACCCCTTAGATCAAATTCTGCTTCTTCATTTCAGCTGCTGCTTGTTCCCATAACGGTTTGCATCCTGGAAACGATCCAGCAGGAATTCGTTCGACGCGGGCAAATTGCGCCAGGCGTTTCCACAAGAGTCGTGAATCGCACTGATGTGCTGAGATATCCAAGTGTAGGAATTCATGTTGTCTACTGAGACAAGCCGAAACAAGGTTCTGTGCACCAAACATGAAGCTCCGTCCTTTGGGAGACGCGCCCCGATTGCGAAGTTCTGTCGGACCTCTGCGTGTGATCTGATTGTATGGAATTATGGCAGGTACTAGTGGGACGGGAGCTCCACCATGGTGTTCATATCGACTCTTGGCCCATGCGGTTGCGTTTCGCGTAGTCAGTAGAATTCGAGCCCGCGGAAATACACTCAAAAGTTCAGGGATCAAATTATTCACAGGTTGATCCCCGATTCCATCGAGAAATTCCAGTTCTCGCAGAGTTGCGTGCGAAATAGTATCCAGTGTTGAGCGCCGTAGTTGGCTTAGAATTCGCCTCCACTTCATGTGGTTCCAATGTGTACATCCTTTGCAAGCTTGCCAGTGTCCAATCTGCAGTCCCATTTCGGCCAGCGCCTCCGCTACCGCTCGGGTAGCTGTGGTCCCTTCGCCGGTCATAATGATGAGAGGATGATTTGACACAGTCGAATTCGACCTCACCATCGAAGCTCGAAAGTGCTCACACACCGTCGAAAGAGGGTCCTGGGGAGGTATAGAGAAGTTCGAAGGTTCATACACGAGGGTATTCCGGCTGAATAGTCCGGGCACGAGGTCGACATAGGCCTGGGTACGGAAATACGCCAGGAAAAAAGTGGCCCATAGTATATTGGTCAAAAGAATGCCAGATGCAGCAGCTCCACAGAGCCCGGAGGTGGAGGAAGTAGCAGCCGGAGGCGCACTGCGATCGTCTTCGCCCATGGTGGGGTATGGGTCGTTGAGTGCAGTCACAAGCAAGCAAACAGCCAACCAATACCCATGGACCATGGAACACTGGGCATTGAATGTGTGGGCTTCACAAACTACGAGAGCGAGAGGGCTCGCTTAACTTCTGGAATTGGACTTCGGGTGACAGGAAGTCGCAGACATTGCTATCGATGCTGTATTTCCGCGGTAATCGTGTGGATACCGGGCTTGGTTGATTGGTGGAACCGCAATGTACTCGCAGGTATCAGGTATACCGCACAGTATATTGTGTTGGTAGGGTACACACACACAAATGTGACAGATAGCCCACCGGCCGGGAAGTTGACCGCATCCTCTTAACCGGTATGCGCCCGTGGTAGGGTACAACTGTTGTGGAAGTCTGGCAAGAGCCTGGTTGTATCGTAGGAATTGTACACGGAGGATTGTAGGCTATCAAAAGACGATGAGGTGCGTGCCACCAGGGAGGAAAGCCTACCAAGCAACAGGGGTACAATCCCCAATGAAATGACAATCAAAAGTTGGCCCGATGACTCAATGACAAGCCCAAAATGCCCGATGACGAGCTTGTGTAGTAGCAATTAATAATCATCGGGGGTTGTTTGGTCACCAATTAATGCCTCGTATATGGTATGCTATTGCCTTAGTCTTATAGTGAGTATTTTTTATTACCATAGAGAGATCTCTGGAAGGGTTTAGGACCATTTCCTTTGTCCTAAGGCACGTAGAGCGCGGTGTCCCTGAGTCCCCTGAGCRCTCCTCTGCAATTTGCACCTCACTGCATCTAAAAAGTTAATATCGRCTAAGCGCGTATTTACAAGGTTGCAAAGTATTGTAATAAGGTGTCTTCGACGACAATGTGATCGTGGAAATGCGGATCACGTTTGAGGTCTCCGAAAGAGGTACGCCAACACAGGAGGAGTTACACTGCGGGTAGTGAAGGTTGTCTGCACAGTATCGTCATCAATGAAGAGAGACTAATAATATCTTGCCATTCGGTAATCTCGAGGAAGTTCCGTATGCATACTTGGGGCAGCTCTTACTGAAGAATGTACGTGTATCTCTACGAATTCCTGAACAAGCTGGAACTGAGAGGTTCACCTATCACCAGACCACGACGAAGATGTGACTGATGGCCCACCGGCAGCTGGATGTTAGCCGCTACAAGGGTAATAGGGAGATAGCAGCTGGCGCCCGTGTCTGGCAGCTACAGGCCCGCTGTTCCACTAGGAGGCAGCATAAACGAGTGACTTCAAAGCATTCACGCAGACCCGAACCTCAGTATCCCTTTCCGTCACATCCCATGGGACCTCCGCATGGCTAGCTAGCAGTTCATTGCTTAATAGGATTGGGAGGATATTGTTGTTAGTTTCCTCTTGCACGTATAAGTCAATTCGTGTAGCTTGCTCTTCGGCTGTTCTCGAATCCG